>JAPYZH010000560.1:0-79027 GCA_030523085.1 Meteorus colon | reverse complement strand
TAAAAAATAATTTCGACAATTTTTAACTACAGCTTCGGCATGTTATATGACATCTGCTGTTTATACTCGACCTGCATAGAGTAGTTCACATTTAATCCGCCAGGTCGCGTATTCAAGTGGATGATTTCCCAATAGAGATTTTTTTTCTTCCGCTTGATTTTTTTTCATCCAAATTCCAAGTTTTTCGTTTTGCAGTTGGTAGCAATTATAATTTTTTCTAGAGATGGCTGCATTGGAAATTCAAAATTGACAGATTATTAAACATGTATACCACAAATTCACAAAAATAAGATGCCAAATTATAACAAGGAAAGTACCGATTCTCCCATTATATTTACCGACATTAAACACTTTGTAATAAGCAATCAATTCACAGCAATTGGAAATGAACATCTTTAAGACTCAACAAGAGAAATTTGAGTGGCAACCATCGTCACAATAACCATAAAAAGAACACGGCCGTAACCAAATCCACCCAGGTTTCGCAAGAAATCGCACAATTTTATCCATTTCTCAAACCACTATACTGTAAATACGTTTATCAGAATAACTATGACAAGTACAAGCTAAACACCCAGCCATAGTCCCCATAACTGATATTTCATAAGGTTGAAGAAGTCGCGGCCTTCATGGGCTGTAGAACCTTCGCGAAAATGATGTGAAAATTACGAAATTTTTGAATTCAATAAGAATAAGTGAAGTATACCCTCTTTCAAATTTTCATTAAGCTCAGCAGCATATTTGTTGTGGGGTAAATTATTAAAAATCGTCATTCCAACATTGTTATCCCGGTGGTAAGCGTAGAAAAATACTAATTATATTCACAAATAAACGTGAAAAATAGTGTTATCTGTGGAAAAAATTAAATTTGTGGTTGATAAGAACCGTCTGATATGAAGTGATTGGAGCATCCAAATTTTTTTAAAATTCATGCATTGCAATAACATTTATTATTTCTTTCAGAGCGCTATAACATCATAAATAGATCGTCATATCACGGAGCATAATAGAATTTTTCAGGGATGTAGTGAATAAATATCCCATACGTATATACGCGTCGATGGTATATTTTCTCAGTAACGCTCTTAATAAATCTGATTCCTGAAAGGATAAGCAAGAACATAGTGTTAGTGAATTTCATTCTATCATTTATTTCTTTGGGAAACTCCTGAAACTCCTGAAACTCCTGAAAAAGAATAAGTAGGTATACGCACAAATCATGCTGACCTTAATTTTTCAATTCTGTAGGTGCGTTCGGGGAGCACACTTTGAGTGCTTCAAGCATTTTTTGTCGTTGGATTGGTCGCTTACAACGCTCATGACCGTTCGCATGGACACCCAGGATCTCGGGAGTGGAACGCTCACAAACGCTTACTCTAGCCAGGGGAGGCAGTGTGAGCACCCCGAATGACGTGAGCGTAAGCGATGTAAGCGCGCTCAACCCAAATCGAACGGGTCTGTAAGCGTCAGCGCTCGAAGCGCGTAAGCGTGCTCCCCGAACGCACCCTGTATCGAACGTGATGACGGAATGTAATGGCGATCCGATAAAAAGTCAAATCTATAACAGGTTGCTCCTAACCCATCTCTCTGTATATGATTACTCTCGATGATGTGATCTACACAACCACCTCACACTTTATATTATGAAGTATCATAAATTATATTTGAATTGTAACATGTGAATATACACGAGCATATGCCAATATATATTTTTACCGGTTATTTATCGAAGCGTATTTTGCTTCCAGGTTTCAAATTTTTGAGTCAAGAATATAAGAAACGACATTTATTGGGTAACAATGAGAAAAAAATTATCGGTGAAAAAAAAAATTTATCTCAGCACTATTCGATCTTATACTGTAATCGCGTGTGCGATGCTTATGCTTTGATTCGTACAACCAGAAGAACCAGAAGAACCTGGAAATGTTATGATCAAAAATTATATTGAAGCTGCTACATAAGAGTATGCGAGGGCATTTGTGAGGCATTTATGGAGCATTTTTGGACTTTATGAATCTGTTTGCTCTCGGGAGCAGCATCAATTCAATTATAAATATAATTTGCATGCACTCATTCAATTCATTCGCGCTCTTTTCCGCCATCTTTGTAATTGGTCGCTGGTTCCTGCAGTTCATCACTTCATCAACCATGAACTATTCTTAATTCGTCATCAGCTAGATGGGCAATCGACTTCATCTTTCCGAGTATTATTTTATAGTCGACTGACACTAAGAGAAATAATATGAATATGATTACTAAACCGTTGTATTTTCCTCATCATTGGGTGTGTTTGGTCGAACTAAACGTTGAGAAATGTTGTGTGAACATTTCCAGGCCGGACACGTTCAGTGGTCACAAGCCGCCATTTCTGGTGAGGCTTTCTGCTCAACGTTAGTTTGGCTGAACACACCCATTCTGTTCGGCGCGCATAGCGGAGCCGCCATTTTCCCCTAGTAAATATAAGGGAGAGAATATCTCCGATCAACAACAGAGATAACTGAAGCTAGATGATAATATTAAATAATTAATTAAACCAAAAGTGTATGGCAAATCACTTTGAGTTTTTCTAGTGCATGTTTAAGACATCGTTCTATCTATTGAAGAATTTTTTTGGAAGGTCAAGTTTACTGATTTTTAACAAACCCTTAATTTCCGGAGTTATTGAACAAAGACGCATCTAAGAGCTCGTGTATTTTTGCATAACTTTAATTAATTTTATCTCTCAAGCAATGTAGTAGAAACATTTGATTTTTTTCCTATAGATGCATTTAAATATAATCTTTCGAATCAATATAAAAAAATGTGGGGTCAAGTTTACGTAATTTGGCTAAACTACCTCAGAATTTTTTTTTTTTTTTTTTGACAGTGATAAATTCGTACTATCATACCGCTTCGCGCCTGTAAAATCGATATTTCGATATTCCAGAAAGAACATCGATGATTCGATAGTTTGAATCTAAAACAATCGATACTACGATGTCAATGTTTTTTTAGAAAATCGGTCATCCTTGCCCGCGGGGATGCCCGGAGGTGGGCAGAGGTGGGCAGAGGTGGCGAAAGGTGGCCAGAAGCGCATGTTTGTCGAAAGTCAGACGAGTTCTTCGATTCGCCGCTCGATGCGCTAATATATAAAGTACATGGCGACAATGGTCAATGAATGACACGAACAGTGTGTACCAAGCGTTTATTTTTAATCATTGGCAAATAACGTGCAACAAGGTGAGGCCATTGATGTCATTATTTTAATTCCAGCTATTAAATTCAGTTGCTGGGATAATGAGAGTTTGAAATGTGATATATGTTGAGATCATGAATTCCATTCATTCTTCAGAAAATAGTATTCAATCTGTATATTTATAACCGAAAGTTTGCTGGATATAACTCATTTGTTCGATAGAATAAGAGTATTCTATTCCTGATTCAAATATTTTCTCATAATATCAACATTCTGTGTCAGTAAATTTACTATTCAACTTTCTCTTATTACTTCTCTATTCAGATCTGCATTGTCCTAAAAACGTAAGGGATACTTGTGAGCCAGTATGGCCACCTGGGATGGCTCCTACCAAGCAGATCCACCCAGTGACGACTTCTATTACATCCGTTCAAATCCACAAAATAGCAGGGCTGATGGAAATTCTTGGAATTATTGCAATCAAACAAATCACGTAGTGGATACAAACCCATCATCGGCAACACCACTCAATGTCACGGAATCTTCAAATGATCATCTAGAAAACATAAATGCGTTTACAATCGAAGTTGATAACGATTCGCGTGGCAATTCCGATCGTTCATGTAAGAACCGCAAATATAATGAGAAACTCCTCTCATTTCATGATCAAATTCATGATACAGACGAATTGAGTGTGAATTATATCGATGATCATGTTATAAATAATTCCAAATTACATCCGGGTGCCAATGAATTCATACCATCTGGATGTGCTTATGTGGACACTTCAAAAGTTTTCTTTGCTGATAACAAAAATAGATACAACAATCGTAAATTTGATAATAAACGAAATGATGGTATCAATCAGCGTCAACATGAGGAAGAATTCCAGCAGAAAATATTCAGAAGTAACGACAAAAGTCGAAAAAATAATACTGCTCATCAGGCGTCGCATTCTAGTTCCGAACCTCATAAAATGGGTCAAAACCATTCAAACAACTCTCATGATAACGATGAGGAATTGATCGGCAATGCAAATCTAAAAGATAATTCAATAAGAGATCCTTATAAGGGCCGTAGGGCACATAGCCATGGGCGATTCCAAAATGATCGTTATATTGCCAATCGCCACTTCAATACTTCAAAAAGTTCATCGCTACATTATCCAAACAGTTCTAATAAACAAAAAAAATATACCGCATTGAATTTCACAAATGATGTGCAATCATGTGAGACCGAGAAGCAGTCAAAGAGTAAACATCGAATTGGAAAAATTTGTGAAGATCCTCGCGACAATAAATACCGTGAAAGCATTGAAACTAGTAATAATGATTGTGTTGAAAATGGTGGTCTAAGAAAAGATAAGAAACGTGGTATCAGAGGCAAAGACTCGACATATAGTGAAGATCCACGCGACGAACGATATCGTAGCAAAAAGAATTTCTATGAAGAAAAATCATTCAAGGACAAACGCTTAAATTATCAAGAATACAATGGTTACAAAGGTTACGAACGCAATTCCAAACCAAAAATCGATGATAGCAAATACAAAGATGAATCAACGAGTCAATCAGCCGATAGAATGACGAATTGGCGAAGAAGCAATCATTCAAATGAGATGAAAAAAAATATCGGAAGAATGGATTTGGACGATGCGGCAAGTCAAAAAGAACGATTAACAGATCAATTGAATAGAGGTCATTTAGAGTGCCTTGTGTGTTGCGATAATATAAGACAAAATGATGCGATATGGTCATGTAAAAATTGCTATCACGTATTGCATTTAAAATGTATCAAGAAGTGGGCAGAATCATCACAGAGTGAAAGCGGTTGGCGATGTCCAGCTTGTCAGAATATGAATGAGGTTATCCCTCATGATTATTTCTGTTTTTGCGGAAAAACACGTGATCCGGAATGGAACCGTCGTGATATCGCTCATTCGTGTGGCGAAGTATGTGGTCGTGCACGTGCAAAAAACAATTGTATTCACAAATGTACATTACTATGTCACCCCGGATCATGTCCATTGTGTATAGCAATGGTAACACGCCATTGTGGTTGTGGTGCAATATCACAATCTTTCAAGTGCAGTACCGACACCCAATTTTCGTGTGATTCAATTTGTGGAAAGTTACTCAATTGTCAAATACACAAATGTCAACGTAAATGCCATCATGATAATTGTGGTGCGTGCCAAAAAATGGTTCATCAAGAATGCTATTGCGGTAAGCATAACCGTGATGTACTATGCCAAACAAATACACCAACCATCTATAAATGCGATCAAATTTGTGATAAATTGCTTGAATGTGGCAATCACAACTGTAAGGAAAAATGTCATCCAGGTGAATGTCGTGAATGCCCACTGAAACCACAAAAGGTAACGCATTGTTGTTGTGGCCAATCATTATTAACCATTCACCGGCAGGATTGTTTAGACCCCATTCCAACTTGTGATAAAACTTGCACGAAACGTTTACGGTGTGGGCAACCAAGTAAACCACATACATGTCAATCTAACTGTCATCCAGGTGACTGTCCGCAATGCGAATTGACAACTTGGGTAAAATGTCGATGTGGGAATATGGATCGTGAAATCCCTTGTGCTGATTTGACCACGAAAGCTGATGATGCGAGATGTGAAAAAAAATGCACAAAAAAAAGATCATGCGGTAAGCACAAGTGTAATCAGCACTGTTGCATCGATATTGAACACATTTGCCCATTGCCATGTTCAAAAACGCTAAGTTGTGGTAAGCATAAATGCGAATTAACGTGTCACAAAGGACGTTGTCAGCCGTGTTATCAAAGTAGTTTCGAGGAATTATATTGCGAGTGTGGAGCAGCTGTTATATATCCACCTGTAGCATGTGGTACACGACGACCAACATGTAGTCGTCCATGTTCTCGTCAACATGAGTGTGGCCATGAGGTATTGCATAATTGTCATAGCGAGCCAAATTGCCCGCCATGTACTGTTCTCACTCAGAAGTGGTGTTACGGAAAACATGAATTAAGGAAAGCAGTGCCATGTTATTTCAATGAAATTTCATGTGGAATGCCATGTGGTATGCCACTGGTATGTGGAAGACACAAATGCATTTCTCTGTGTCACCCAGGATCTTGCAAAAAACCAGGACAAATATGCACTCAACCGTGCACAATACCACGAGAAATGTGTGGACACAATTGTGCTGCGCCATGTCATGAAGGGAAGTGCTCCGACACTCCATGCAAAGAGATGGTGAAAGTAACATGCACGTGCGGGAATAGAAGTATGACAAGGGCTTGTGCTGAAAATTCACGCGAATATCAAAGAATAGCCAGTGGTATTCTAGCGAGTAAGATGGCAGACATGCAACTTGGTCATTCTGTAGATTTGGAGGAGGTATTTGGTCAAGGGGCTAAGAAACAAAATCAATTAAAAACTTTGGAATGTAACGATGAATGTAGAACTATCGAAAGGAATCGTAAACTTGCATTAGGGCTACAAATTGTAAATCCCGATTTGAGTGGAAAACTTTTACCACGTTATACCGACTTTATGAAACAATGGGCCAAGAAAGACCCGAATTTTTGTCAAATGGTCCATGATAAACTCACGGAATTAGTTCAACTCGCTAAGACTTCGAAACAGAAATCCAGGAGCTATTCATTTGACAGTATGAACAGGGATAAACGGCATTTTGTACATGAGGCTTGTGAGCATTTCGGCTGTGAGAGTCAAGCATATGATCAGGAACCAAAACGCAATGTAGTGGCAACCGCCATAAAAGATAAAGTAAATTCGGAATTTCATATATATGTATTTTCATATGTATTACTAATTAAATAATATATATGTATGTAATCAACATTGATGAATATTTGTTGATTCTAGTGCTGGTTGCCAAGTTATAGTTTATTGGAAATGGTTCAGAGAGAAAGTGGACAGCGCAAAGTTCCAAGACCAATGCTCAATATAGCAAAGACCAACATTTCATCTTCCAGGTAGTCATTTTTCAAAGCGAAGCTTCTTTACGCGCGCTGCGATAGAGATCCGATTCATGAAAGAACGAACGTAACGTTGGGAAATAACGGAAGTGCACTTCCGTTACATCTCAGAGTTATTACTTATTTTTTTATAATTTTCCCCACTAGCATGAGAAAAAAACCTCCCCTCCGTCCGGCCCCCCCCCCCCCCCCCCCAGAACTTCATTGTTTTTCATACTGTTCGCGATATGATGAGAATAATAAAAATAATCAAAATATTTTTTTCTGTCCATGCTTGGATCTAAGGACTTCCGAGGTTTTGCCGTCAACTGCCAAAAAGAGCCAAAAACTTCAACCAACCACTTCTTCTAGATCACCGGACCAAGAAATTGATTACTTTGATTTCCCAAATTCGAAATGGAGCTATACATAATACAATAGTTCAGTTCATGAAGATAAACATAAGACTCTAATGTGCATTAAAATTACGCCCTGAATAATGTAAAATTTAATTCAATCGTTATATCTTCGTCTCAATTTCTGCTAAATTCATCAAATTTTATAGAAAAACGACAAACACCAGCAACATACGTTTGTTTGAATGGAACTTACATAAAGTGTTCAGAAATGCAAATTTAAAAGAGAATAAGATTCAATAATTAGGTTTATTTCTTGTCTTTGGAACACTGAACACCATAATATTTTTAATTCTTTTTTGGTCGGTTTTGTCTTTGATTGAGAGCCAAAGATTTGATCGATTTTGGACGATATGAGTGATAGAAAATCGTGTTATATCAGTTGTACCACAAAATCATTAGTTCTCATATATCCTACAGATATATTTTCTCCACGATGATTGTCAAAACTTATTTTTATTGTGTTTGATTGATAACTATATGGAATCGTAAAATATATCATACAACCGAATAATATGTGAAGTATTGTCTTCTTCATCGTCCAAACATTGAAACTTTGCAGCCCCCTCGTATACAATCATATTTTACAGCATTATTAAATTATCAGTGATATTCTTCATCAACAAAACATCTGCGAGTATATACTTGTAAGTATATTTATGATACTCATTATATTATAAGACTATCTATATGATCTTTGTACTTGTTAGTTTTGAAGAGGAATACATGTCAATATACTGGCAATGAAAGGAATTGTCAGTATATCTGATTCGAACCAGTGTTTCAATATAATCATGAGTCATCATTAATTTATTTCATATCCATATCATAATTATCTTACCAGAATATTTCTCATTTGAATCTACATTCGCTCTTGAGAATTTGTGTTACAGAAAATTGACAAAACTAATTTCCATAATCTATGATGAGATTATTATAAATTGACATTCTACCGAAACATGTTTCATGACTGCACCGAATTGTATCCGTCCATTATAATTTCCATGCAATTTCATCATCAAAAAAAATTCTTGTCATTTCAACTTTTTCTTTGCCCAGAATCGTATCTGAATTGACACGTGGCGTTCTTATTCGTGTATAATATAATAAATGATCGCAATAAATGGGTGTACCATACAAATGATTGGGAAACACCCTCATAATTATTTTTTCTTTTCGCTTCCTTATCTTGTTTATGAAGAACTTGCCTAAAATATGTAAAATAGAGTTATTAACACGATGAGTATTTTGGCACATTGTACATCTATATTTTATGAATCTGTTTGTTTTTTTTCTCTCAGAATTCATTTGTCCATGTTACTCCCTCGTCTAATTGAGATACATACAAATACTTTCCATCCATCTCAATCCTAGTATTGCATAGATATTCTGCATTTTTTTGTACTTATGTGAGTAAATTGGAACGATATTTTCGCACAAAATATATGTGTATCACGGGTAATGACAAATAAATCTAAATACTTTATAGCACGATAGGGAAACACAAATGCATATCACACATACAGAATTACAATAATCTAGTTGTCCCTGCACCATTATTTTAGCCATAGTATTTTTATCATTTGAACATTAAAAAGATAATATCATTCAGGGCACTTGGAAGAATAAATTATAATACCTTTCTTTATACTCCCGTTGGACAAAAATCTATACAATATTACATAATGTGTCGCAAGAAACTACAGCTTTAATAGTGTAGACTTTTCTCGAACAATCGCTTGAATCATCACTTAATTCATTTGAATAATTCTAGGATGTTCTCACAATGCAGATGTGATGTGCCCAATTAACGGGGTAAAATCCAAGTTTTTTAGTAATTACCTATAACTATTCTATTTTCTTCTTTCCTAATTAGGAATATGTAACGACGTGAGTATTATAAATTCTTTGCGAAAATTATATCTATTTTGAGCAGTTAACTGCCTTTTCGATCAGCCTTTCCGGAATCAGATCTAATTAATAAGTGTTGAAGAGATATTGAAATTATCTCTACGTATTGGAGAATAAGGTTCAAGTTATTCATCTATCTATTACATCAAAAATTTCATTGAATTCATCCGAAAATTTTCCATTTTAATCTTGAAAAATATATGGAATGGGAGGAAAAGGAAATTATAGTATCGAACAAAACCCTTATTTATGTAGAAAATATTCCATATGAGAAAATGGAATAGAAAGCGAAAATTTATTGAAAATAAGGGATTTCAAATTCAACCCTCGATGCATAAGTGCTGAATGCTGGAATATTGGATTTCTGCGGGCTTACATCAAGGACGACTACTGAAACACAGTCGCAGTTGAACAATACTTGGCAATACCTCTTGTGCTAGAATTCAGGTGAATAGTTTTCTAATATTGATTGGAAATGATTTACAAGTTCATCCAATCTCAATTTATCATAGTTGGCAATTTTTAAGATGGTATTATATTTTCGAAATTAATGGAAATGATTGTTTCATTTTTGCATATTTTTGAAGTTCAAACCTTTAAGAATATGCCGTTCGAGAGAAACTTAAGACTCCAAAAAAATATTCCCGGAGTTATAGTCATTTAGCAATATCGCTAATCCTTCCAGATTGATTGACTTCAAATGTCATCAATCATTCTCAAATGTGTATATTTACTATTTTTGAAGTATTCATGGTATAAAAAAAGCGAGAAATAATGAATTTTTTTTTTCAAAGTGCTGACATTTTGCGGAAAGAATGTTTCTTTTCTTCAAGGTACTGACCATAGTGAACATTTTTCCTGATTAACATTTCATCTTCAAATTAAAAACAAATGACAAAAAAGAGAAAAATATAATAGGAGGTTATAGGATACCCCCCCCCCCCCCCCCCCCCCCCCCCACACACACACACACACACACACCGATGGTTATCTTTATGCGAATCCAAATAATAGTATTCGCAACCGAAGCAAAAATAAGAAATACACTCATTTATTCTATCCAAGAAATAATCCTCGAATGGCGATAAATTTTCAGGAGTTTATGAAGTTGGGAACTATGGAGTGAGAATTGTGGCAGACGCCAAGAGATGAACTAGTGTGATTATCATCACAAAAGAATTTGAGACAAAGAATCGTATGTTTCAAGCAGAATGAAAAAAAGATGATTTCTCCAAATCAGTTGTAAAAAAAAGATCAATATTTGAAGCGGAAAATTTCTCCCAAAATAGGAAACTCAAAAATATTGATTCTGATACCAACAAATTGAGATTGATTTCTTGTTGCGATATCATGGATAGGAGAGCTCTATCATCTATCATACCATCTTTCTTTATTATTTATTGTACATGTCGGTGAAGTTGTTGGAAGCAAAGTTATAGGTAAGTCAAAAACGATTTTGAATGAAGATTACTCTGTAAAAATTGTCCACATTTCGACTGAATTCTTCAAATTCACTGACATAAAAAAAAAACAAAAATTATGTAGATGTTTTATGGAAAATCGAATTTTTTATAAAATCAGTTTCAATAAGGTAAATTTGTTGACCTTTAACACCATTTGGACTTTGTGATCAAAAATCTCCCTCCCTTCCTCTCCCACACACACACGTGCGCACACAGTCCTTCACTGTGAATCTAGTATTTCAAATTAATTTGAATAATGCTCGATTCAAACACGACTGTACATTGTATAATGTACTAAATGACTGCAGTGATTTACAATAATTGAAATAGTTTGACTTTCAATCCAGAGGAATTGGCACGGATAGAAAAATTGAGGAAATAGACGGGGAATGTTTAACGTGCACTCGATTGAGAAGCTGATTTTGATTAAATATGCCCAAAATATATCAGTCATTTCACCATAGAAGAATCTTCAACATCCAACATCCAATTGACTATAATTATTGTCTAGTGGTTCCCTCCATTGAGATCTCGATAATGGAGGAGAAGCCAAAGCTACAACAATAATTCGAAAAAATTGAATACCGTGAATGTAATTATTGTTAACAATGGGGCGTGTAACCACGTTTATTGCAGAATACGATAAGTGCTCAACCAGAGATTAGAAAGAAAAAGAAGCTGATCATCGCGAAAATGCAAGTGATTTTGATGAAACGAATCATTTTCAATTTCACTACCGAACAATAAGCTCTCGATTGCTTATCGATTCGAATTTTTGGGATATTTAGTGAAACACGAGTTTTCTAGAAATTGTATTATGGTTCGAGAAAATATTACACAAGTAATTTGATGCTCATATGAACTAGATGAAAAATTCATCTTGGAAAAAGAACTATCGGGACTTCGGTGCATCCCTTTGAGTCTAATTCTGCGCGCTTTTCCATAAAGTTGGAAATGCTGGTCAAAAATACAATGATGAAGGATAGAAATTATTTTGTGTTATGAACTTTTACAAAAAAAAAACCTCTCATTAGAAAAGAAAATAACTTCTCTCAACCTACAGAGACTAACAAGAAAAACTATTGACTTGACATAGTTTATGTTACTATTATTCCCCGAAAATAATTTCTGCCTTTCATCATTATATTTTTGAGGAGCATTTCAGATTTGACCGAAAAGCGTGGTGAATTCCCTCCGAAACAATCCACCACAATCCGACTGTTAAGTCAATAGGGAATCTTCTTTCACAGCATCTTAAATTATCGAAATTCATATGAATCCGTGTCAAATGGTTTTTCATAATATACACATACACACACACACATAGATATATATACAATACATTAGACTTGCAAGTAAAGTGTACGAGAACCAGATCACAAAATATTCATCATAACATCCATTTAAATACGATTTGAAGGAGTGTCAAACGATGATCAAACCACGCTCGCTATGGCTAAGCCATTTCCTGCCGGGTTAAAATAAATATCCATATCGGTACTATCATTATGAAAGACATAATATAAATAAAAATTCCATACATATTATTATATATCAATCAATCATAGAATTACGTGAGACGCTATAAAGAACATGTATTTGTTTAATATTAATATTGATAAATATTATTTGCACAAGTACACGGTCAAATTGATTGTGTATAAATGCAAAAGGTTCGACTCATGTATTCATAAGAATGAATTATTGAACACAATTTTTTCCTCGGCCTCTATTTGTTTTGCACTTCGAAATTTGCATTTCCCAAGAATGAAATCTTTCGTCTTTTTGAAATTGATTAATACCGATCTTTTGTGAGCTTAAGAAGTCATTTATGAATGAACTCACGTCTATATCTCTATTTGTGATAACTCTCTCAGACAAGTCCTATTTCATAGCGTATGCATTATATATTCCCCATTCTATTGAAATTCATCTCTATTATACTCTTTGTAGATCTTATCTATATCAACCATAGATTATTTATATTCATATTCATATAAATCCGGATGATTTGATTAAATCACACACGGGGTTCATATTTTTTGCATTTATGTTCACGACACTCAGGTATGAGGTGGGCCACGCCACTGCTGCCCATATTTAATTTAAGAATTGACGTATCAGAACTTTCTTATTTTTGCAATCATAAATTTTCTCAGTATGACGAAATTTACAATTTGTCATAAAGGATAAATCATTTCCGAATGATACAGATGGAAAAACATCGATAAAACAAACTAACAAGGAACACTTGATTGTCGGGGTGTGTGAGACCCCGGAGTGATGAGCGAGGGTTAATTGTAATGGAATCAATGTCTTCTCCGTCACTGAACGAAATATTGACATTTCATGTGATCCAAGACGATATCATCCTCGTGAAAAAATATTGCTTTTTTCCTTTGTCATTTTTTCTTCTAGTTTATATATAAGGATTGTCCCGTTGTTTGAAACGACTACCACTATAGCTTGTGTTATAATTGGTGAAGTACTGATGTCTTGGACTCACTGACGATTGCTTCGTTATACTTGCCATAGCGCACCCCATTATTAATTCTAAAAAACGGCAAATGGTTTGATAAATGAGCCATGGCATTGGCTTTGGAAATTTTACGTTTTCGGAATCATTTCCACGCTGCACAATCTCACCCAAAAGCCCTGAAACGAGAAACAATATGGTCCAATGAAAGGCTACTACTTCAAATCTAATACAGATTTTTAAAACTACCACATAATATACATATAATCCCACAATTTAACTTTAAATTCTGAATGGTAAAAATTTTGAGTAATCGATTCACGCAATCCATGAATTACAGAAGGTTTATACAAATGTTATTTTCGGAGACGTTCTATGAGCGTTTCCCAAATTACTTTTAATTCAATATGAATGTTTGAGTACGAGTAATGATTTCTCATCAATGAGGTAACACTGTGTAGTGTGAGGAGTAGCCGAAATTTTTGATCATAAGCACAGAAATTTGATTCAAAACAGTTTACATTACATGAACAGAAATTCAAGACGTGAGACGTAGTCGAAATTTTACATGAGTGGGTGAAACTCCAAGGATTTAATCTGGATCAATGAAGCACCATAAACATAGATACTTCAAGGAACTCCAAGACGGAAAGATACTCCAAAACACCAAGAATATAGATTCATTCGTCGAATAAAACTAGATATGATAATCTTTGTTCATATCAAATTTTACTTTCGTTGCTCATATGGAAAGAAGATTACATTCAATTTCAGACTAATACGAGAACAACAAAAAAAAAAAGATTGGAGGTGTTTGAAAGTATTTCGTTCTCACAGACTCTAAATATAATAATTCTATCAGAAAATTTTTTCATAAATACCGTATGGTCCAAATATTCTGGCAATATCTGCAATGCATAAGATAATACCAAGAATAGCAGTAGCATATATTACGTTGAGTACTTGACGGAGTTGTGACTTGCGATTTTCTGTGGTATCAGTTTCTGGTATATGAAGAGGGACATCAGATTTTGCACGGTTTACGTATGCAATGTGATTCAAGATGGCGTGAAGAGTGAAATCCGTATTCTGAATAATGATTAAATGAATTAATGTTGTTAGTCTGGAAAAATGAGAAAAAAATGCGACAAAAGATCCTGCAAATCAAAAAAATACCGCAACTCTGTAGTCCGCAATGGAATTTTCAGGCAACAAGCTACTGGCCGCAGTTATATCATCATGATCTTTACATTTATCAACATTTTTCCATGATAGACTCTTCTTTCGTCCTTTTGTATCTTCTTGCTTCAACTTAGGTTTATCGTTTGTCATCAATGCCGCCTTTTCATTGCAATCATGATTATCTGAATCGGATTCAGATTTTTCTGCAATCTCCATCTTTGAAACAGTGGCGTGAAAATGTGTTGGACTTTTGTCCAACGTTCTTATACTAATATCACTGCTCCGACGATTGATCATAAGTGGACGAATATTAGCCAAGTCAGAATTGCGTCTATATGAAATGTCAGAGTTACGTCGCGATTCAGATACTCTCACGGCGGCCAATCCACCAAGATCCGAATTTCGTCGAGAACCTGTGTACAATGATTCATTAATATCATTTTTTTGGTTTTAGTAGTATTATCATGTGAAACCATTGAACTCTCTAATTTATAATCCAAAACTTCGTACAACATTCAAAATCCGGAAACTCATATCTGGATCTTGGCTTCCGAAAATGTCAATACAGATTCCGTTTCAAAATCCATACATCCCGATTTGTTGCTGATTGCATATTTATGAAACAATAATAGTTCTGAGCATTCATTCATCTTTCATCAATTCAAAGCATTAATCGCAGGAATTCCGATGTATTTTACACATCGCAAAAAAATTCATTAAGCATGCGGACATCAGCTATTTTAATCAGTGGGCGTTCTGTTAATTCACCCTCGACTAAGCATGCAGAGATGAAGTGACGGAGAATGTGGAAAATTACCCAATTCAAAACTCTTAGAATAATTGAAGTATCTTTCAACGCAATTGCTCCTTTTTGAACATCATTTTGTTTTAACACGATACAAAAAAAAAGTATCCAAGACTGAGTGACGGACTTGAAGGCTGAATAACAATATTGCTTACCACTTGGACTAACATCCAAAACTTTTGACAGTCTTGAAGTATCATCAAGCGGCAACATCCTCTTGGGTGTACGATTACCAAAATCTGAATTCCTCCGTAATTTTGTAGCGAATTGTGAGCCACGATTTTTCTCATGGGAAAAATCTGAGCACCTCCTACTGATATCTTTGGAGCTGCCAGTGGGCGTATTCATCTCCGAATTCCTTCTTGATATATCTCGCTCGGACATTTTTCTTCCCGAGTTTGTAGATTCGTTATTGCCGGTCATAGATGAAGTACCATCATCATTGATGAATTTTACACTACACACGGAATCCCTCCGTGAACCCATTGATACGTCACTATTTCGGCGACTACTTGCTACTGAACTACGCCGACTTGGGCAAGATACAGTAATAATTGGAAGATTGATGGCTGACGGAGTTGGAGTTGGTGGTCGCACATATACTTCTGGCACAGTTGAAGTTGGATCTTCTTGCTCAACAATGTCACGGTTCTTAGAAGATGATTGCTCTAAAATACATTTCATATCTCGTAATCCAAATGAAATTAACATATGTCACGGAGATTTTAACTTTTGAAACGAGGACGACACATAACTTGTTTATACTTCATTTGCACAATTTCACATAAATATGAACAAATGAAATCGAATATTTGAGTTGTCAATACGACTAATTGAAACCGTAGAGAAGAATTATGAATCTGAATTCCATATTCACGGAGTTTATTCAACCTACTGGTAAAAGGGAAAACTTATCAACATATAGTACAGAAGCTAATGAATCAAATGTTTAATATGCCGAGACGTAGCTAATGTGCATTGCCTATATCGTACAATATTTACTATTTATTTTGAATTGCAACCCTCTGATTGTATATAAGACTGGTGATCTCAGAAAACAACCTCCACTCAGACATCAAATTACTGTTGGATGCTTTCATTGTTGTTTCTCCAAAGCAAATTTCTAATTCATCAAGTTACAAATCATAGAGGATATATTCCCGAAATGTTCACGAAGATATTAATATTTGTTGAACATATTGAATGGTTAGATTCGTATGCACCGTGTCAACTTATGTAGGTATATTGAGTAGACACATATGCTCTGCGTACACTGGGGTGAAATCGTTGACATATCTAGTGTATATTTTAATGACATAAAATATTATCAAAATTTAAAACTCATCTAATGGAACGTTTCTGTCTGGGAAAATGTTTTCAAACCTAATAAGTGGCTTACAACGAATACATATAAATATATAATGAGATATCGTGGTATTTGTCTGTTGGTGAAATGTTACGCAGCGTAACATCGGCATGTGCTTCGAATATATATATTACTACACACTTACATCGTTCAAATCGCACATGTTGAACTTCTGAAACTTGAGTTGCAGCCGAAATTAATTTTTGTGTTGCAATATTATCATAGGAGTTTGAAATATCACTAAAGTTGAACATATGGAAAATTAGGACGGAAATTCATATCACAACCCACAGAAATCATCATAATTCTCATCACGAATATAATTCCTATACATTTAAGCCGTTGAATTTCTATCTCAAGTGAGTCAATACTTTTCCCAACCGAAGCTTTCCAAATACCATATTGCTGGTGAATTCATTAAACGATGCTAGAGCTTCATTTTATTTCAGCATACTGAATTAGATACTGGTAAAGCCGGTCCAAATGAAATTGAGCCTGCTTTTAATTATTACCCCGTCGGAAAGACAAAACAAATTGAAAGTACGTGTAGGAAGAACGTAAATTTATGAAAAATTATATTAATTTTAGAGGGATGTATTTTGACCACTCTCCGAGATAAATTAAATGTGTAGTAATTAACATAACGATATACTACATTGAGTAACTCAAATAAAGAATAATTACAAATAAAATTCTATAATTCTGAATGTAAGTAACCTTACTCGGCCGCATAATTTCGTGTTAGTCTCAAGTGATTTTTACGAGCTGTATAGAAGAGACTTATTAGTTGTTGAGACACCCGTTTCTATTGATTGCACGACTCAGTAGATTAAGGAATACACCTATAATATCAGCGTGCGATTAATTGAGCCAAGGAATACTGGAAGAATCGATGCTCTTCCCAATGACCTTACACTTCAAAATTCCGTGTCCTCCTCGTTTCATTTTCTGCTCATCTTTAATCTTTTCAGCCCATTCAAATATTAACACAGCATCATTGATAGCACTTCATCCACCTGAGTATTTTCTCTACAACACAAGTATAGGTTTTAAACTTCCATTTCAATCTTACAGACTGCCCAAACATTGAACTATCATAACCATTTACACCCTGTGTCAAATTAATTATTTCAATTCTCGTTGAAACTCATACAAATATTTCTGAAGGACAATCTCTCGTTAGTGACTTTGATCTTCCATGATTATTTTATAATCTATCATCACGCAAGAGACTGATTTATAGTTCAAATGAAATGAAAACTGCGTGTTATCTCAATTAATTTTCGAGCACGTGGAATAGTGGAGAGATATACACCGAAAAATTTCATCACGTACTTCTGCGACAACACCCAAACAAACTTCATTATAAGATTTATTCGATTGGTTAACGAAAATTGTTATGTGTCAATCGATGTATTCATCTGGTTTTCCAGGGGAATTTCGAAGAAATGAAATTCATGTTCTGCCGATTGATTGTGTTGCAGCAGTAAGTGAATCGAAATAAATATTGGAATAACATCAAAATTTCATGAAATGTTATCGCTTCTCTTATTGTTGGATGCATTTACCTTTCTTATACGAATCACCATCTTCATTATTGACGTTGATTGCTTGCTCATTGTCATTCGTTGGTTTAAATTTCTGGCTGAGTAATGTCGGCACAAGGGCGGCGGCGACGGAAGTGGCCAAATTATTATAAGGCGCAAGCATTGCCAATTGCATGATACCTGAAATAATGTAATAGAAGAATAATGAGAAAGAAGATTATTTCCAAAATAATCGGAATGTCTAGTCGTTCGACATATTTATGGACTAATATGAATATGAATATTTACAGATATTTTATTCGTCTGACAGAATGTAACCTGGTAGAATATGAATATCTGCAAGATGATATTCATATTCACTAGTGATTGTTATTTATTTTCATACTTAAACTGGCAGAATATATATACCGTCTGTTTCCTATTTAGGAGCATTCATGATATTGTTGTGGAACGATTGTGTGCATTCGTTCACAATATAAAAAGATTGGTCCTGGATTGACTGGATCACATTGTTCCTTCGTAAGATTCGTATACAACGCGATAAGTATTAACTTGTATGAATTCCAATGGAAGATGCCATATACTCAGTCCATCTTTCCCAAGGGAAGAAAGTGATTCCGATCGTGATATTATATGTCCCATATATGATTAGTATAGTAATATATGAGCATATTAAGTTTTCAGCCATATTTAATCTATGCATGGAACATGGTCATATATGATCATACTCGGTTGAGTATGTCTGGCTGAAGTTATATACTACGCTACATCATATTTTCATATAACACAGAATATAATTATGTGGAATCATATCTAACTATATGGAAAAATGACACTGCTGAACATGTTTTGATCAGAATTCTTAATACATCGATGTTTACGGTAAATAAATGTTGGATACATCGTTGAATATTCACGAACGTCATTTGTTATTTGGTGTGAAGACAGCAGTCCCGATTTATAAACGGGAGGTCCTAGGATCAAGCTCAACGTAAGGAAACTTCGCAACAATCATGATATAAAATAACCAATATGTCGAATGATATAATCTCATATACACACATCATTTGAATATACCGATCTAATTCCACCGGTCATAATTGAATCATTTTTTTACAGAAATATTTCTTACATTTACGCGAATTTCAGCATGAGTGCTCATATATGGAAATTGGTCATATATGATAATATATAACCACATATGGTAACGTATAGGCATATATGATATATCTAGCCAATTTACATACTCGGCATTATTAGAGCCTTCATATGATTCATTTTTTACGCGACTACATACATTTCTTCCACATTTGTACGTATACAATGTTTCATGTGAATCGATCTATACATTCCCTGATATTTAAGAAAAATTTATCGTGTTAGGTGATGATAAATCGTGTTTTCATATTTTTGTAGTCTATTCACTTCAAGAATGTGTTCCAAATTTTTTGGAATGAAATCCGTGAAAAAAAGAGAACGCGGAAGTTTTAACTATATCAAACCTTAAACTACGCGTTAGAGTAAGGGAAACTTTTGACAGATTGGGTTCGAAACTATATTTTTCAATTCGGCCGTTCATTTTTCTTAGAGTCTACTGGCCTGATTGACTCCCAATATCGCACACATTAAAAGTACATGTTGGACTATCGTTCGGCCCCCCGTATCATTGAATGCTTGATAATTACTATTTGACCGAGTCGCAAAAGGTGTAAAATCGGAGTACTGTAAAAAAAAAAAAAAAAAAAACGTCTATTCCAGATGGCGAGGATGGCCAAAATCACAACGCTCGATGATGGAAAATTTTCACGACATGACCTGCACAACATCAAATATAATGTAGAATTTCGAATAAATGAATTTGCAAAAAACATAAACTGTTATTTGAAACATAAATAAATACAACCATTCAAAAAAGTTGACGTACTCAGAGCTTCACATCTGGTAACACAATTGGTCACCAGATACACATTCTGAAGAGATAAGATCAATTAAATCTTACATGAAGAAAATAATATTGGCAACCCAATAATCGCAAATCATTCCGTTCGGTTTCTTTTCGTTTCATTAAAAAACCTTTCTTCTCCAAATTTTTACAAAACAAAACTACTTGAAAACTATTCCAATATATATATATATATATTCAAACAATTTCAAGTACAAAAGTATAACTTTCCATTCATATGCAATTTTTGCGGTCAGACAGTACAAAATGTTTTCGATCGCGAGTAGGATATTGAAATTCTAGATCACTCGATAAGTATGCAAAAATGAAAACAGACAGAAAAGTAAAATGCATGGAGACGATATTGTACTTGTGAGCATATTTTCATCTAAGATATACTTATCAGCAAATATTTTCATATGTCGTATTAGAACTTGGCGTTTATACTTGATTTTTAGTTGGACACATTGATGAAAAACTTGAGGGAATAAGTTCGTAGTGAACGAATGCCGATTTAAAGACCATTTGCGGTTACCATCGGAATTACCCTCAACCCTCAGCTAAGACGATTTGAGTGGACTGATCGGATCATCAACAACAGACAATTATTATAATTTAAGTTATTATCGTCATTTACATACATCCGTTACTATTCTATAACTTTCGGAGATTGTTTCCCGACCACTAGTTCACCATCAGACGAATAAATATTTATCAATCGTCCGATTGTCGGACGAAAAGCACAATCCGGATACGAAATTTCTTCCTGCGTACCTTTCTGATTACTTAAGGAATTGTCACGTGTCAAAACATTATTTGGCAATGTTTTCAGGAAGTTCAAGACTTTGTAACCAGCATGAAGAAATATCAGATAAAGGAAAACACTCCATATGAGGAATAATAGTTGAATGACATATTTGAAAATAAGATGATTGTAGAATGCTGATGCAACATCACTTGCAATGATGGATGAAAAATGAGATGTTATGATGAGACTGAGACACGACTCTTTTTGCAATTTTCTGGGTCCGAATTTAAGCTGAAACAGAAAAGGTATATAACTTTTTTGTCCAGTCAGATAAAAAATTCATGTCGCATGTCTCAAGCCACGTCACAGTGTGCATATACGAATTATTTTGATATACTTCTACAGTGAAATGAAAAATTGATGGTTTGAAGGAAAAATATTTGTCTTTGTTGAATCTTACTTTTGGATATATTTATATATCAATGAAGGTGAATTTTTCTTTCTATTTTCAAACTATCAATTTTTCGT
Organism: Meteorus colon; assembly: GCA_030523085.1. Lineage (NCBI taxonomy): Eukaryota > Metazoa > Arthropoda > Insecta > Hymenoptera > Braconidae > Meteorus > Meteorus colon. The sequence continues at coordinate 57,496 of JAPYZH010000560.1, read as the reverse complement.
TTCAGTGTATGTATTCGTGAATATGAAACATTTTCTGTATTTTCGTCAATTGTTACATAAAGTAAACAAACATACATTTTGAGTCACCGATCCGATCATAATCAAAGGCTACTAAAATCATTACATCACAGCAGAGCTCACTGGATTCAGTAGTCCTTTGCTTCTCCAAATTTATTCTCAGTTCTTTAAGAAAAGACATTGACGTTTTCTTTTGCATCTGATCAGAATTAAATATACTAAACGCCACATGTGTTCTGATATAACCATATCATGTGCCAAATAACGATATATTTGATTGTATCTGGACAGGCCTGACGGACTACTAATAATATAAATTCATGTTTGGGTAAATGTAGTATAATAAGGAATGATATCAGTGGATGGATCCCATTAGAATAACTCACCTCTACTTTAATAAAACATTTTATTCAACAAATTATAACGAAATATGTAAAAATTTAGAACGGAATGTATATAACTCATAGTAGAGAATTGTAAATCATTGTAACCCCGGTTACAATGTAGCATTTTGAACGGTTTGGAATGAATCTATTTTGAATACTACTAAATACCATCAAATACTCGAAACACTATTTATATTGGGCTTCGTCTATAAGGCGAATCATTTCCAATGTTACTCTTCATTCAGGGAAGATTATATGGGCAATATCCCATCATTGTTATCAGGTTTGATTCAGTTCTAAACTCTTATTTGACAATCCATGAAAACATGAATAATGCAAGCAGAGATACAATATGCCAGAAATCGAATGGGTGGTTCTCGAAAGTTCAGGAGTTACACTGGCATGTTGGGAAAAATAGTTGATTACGGAGCAGTTTCTAATTTCATGCAGGAAGCCCAGATCTAAATTATCATATAAAACCAAAAAAGCTTTAAAGGTGTTCAGGAAAAGGAAGCGTTTCATGATTTTACTCTATTTTTTTGTTTGTTTTTTTTTTTTTTTTTCTTTTGAAAATTCATTTGCAAACAGAAAAAGAGATGAAAATGCGGCATTTGAAGATCGAAAAGTCGGAGTAAGTGCACAATTTCAGTGCAAAAAAGGAGATTAGGTGTACTCCGCGACCGAATAACATTCAAAACTCCACCTAGCAAGAATGACGCGAGAATGCTATTTCCTGTCATCTGTTGATATGCCCCTCATCTCCGTCTCATGGCCCTGATCAACAAATTATGATATGGTATTCGGCTGTTATGTTAATTTCCAATCTCTCCATGACTGCCGATGAAGCGATCGATTTTCCAATGACACCTCGCATCAATCAGGATAGGATTATATGGGATGTGTGTTAAATGAGGTGATCTATACATAAGTCCAATTTGAATGTGTGTTATTGATCCTGTCCAACCCACAATCTCACTTCTTAGACCTCAAGTCCACTTCGGTATATGTGTATATATAATCGATAGTATAACAAATCTGCCTAGTTGTAAGTGTACATATCTATGATGTTATTCCGATCACAACTTTAATTTTACGACGACCAAAACCAGAGGCATGATAGGATTTTCAACGATTGATCAATTGTACGTATCATCTTCTTTACAAAGGAATGCATTAAGGAAAATCGAATAGACTGACCAATACTCAATGACTATATTTGGTGAAAGATCATACATACCTGTGTGAGGTGCAGAAAAGCCAATTGAACAAGACAGAAGGCTGATGTAACACATGGAAAGCCAATGTCCCACATTATTGAACCCATTATTTTGGGCATTGTCTAAAATGATTGTTGATCACGAATCGATTTATCAACGTGGAACATACTGGGTATCGTTTTGAAGAAAACACTTAATTCAGGTATTACCTTTTGAAGATTGTATGGGTCTATGAAGAGACATCCAGATCTGGATATTCCAAGGAGACAGAGAAAAATGTTGATTGATATCATGAAAGGTCGACTGGCGATCAGCGATCTGAACATATATCGGTAAAAAAAAAAAAAAAAATACGCATTGTAATACAACCAATTAATATAACATTATTGTAAGTACATGATTGTGTATAATCACCTCAAATTTAATATGGAAAAAAGAGTATAGAAACTGAGGACGAAGAACAGGCACCCAAATCCATAGGAGTGTAGAGGAAAAATCCATTTTAGTTCCTGATTGACAGCAGCCCACGTTGGCGCTGTCACGAGCAATTTATCAAACGAAGTCGTATTACCAGCGCAATTTTCCCCTAAACTCGTTGCTGTTGAATTTGAACCTGATAAAAAGTATGCAGAATATTGCAAAATTATCTTATTATACTTGGATACTTTACTCAATCATTATAGTCTACAATGAGATGTTGATAATTAATTTAACGTAATGCTAATAGAGAAAGAATTCACAACGCATATTAGAGAGAGAAACTGCGCATCTTCAAACTTTCGGCTTGTGTATTCATTAAATTCAAATGGATCTCGATTTCGCGATAAATACTGTCCAATGAATATTAATATACCCGATGAATATCGTGACAAACTAATCGAATATCAATGTCACCCCCCCCCCCCCCCCTACCCAATATAATACTCTGAAAAAATGTTACATTATGAAGCTAATAATTGTATGAATTTTCGTTCTGCATATTATCAGCGCTAGGAAAAAAAAAAGCATAACATAATAGTTAAAGGCGATTCAATATTTGATGCTACCTATGTCTAACTCTCATAATAATCTATTTAGAAATTGTCGATCATTATTTTTATTTTGAAGTTTTTCATGGTCCATTGCAAACTGACGTCCATCCTTTTAAAATGAAAGAACAGCTAGTCGTCACATGAAGAACAAATACATCTCACTCGAGGCAATGTTGCGCTAAGTGAGCGCGAAAAAAATATCTCACCCTTTCATAATTTTCCGAATGTGAATGAAAATATCATATTTTCCATTATAGTGTAGTACATAAAATATATAGTTTATAGTATCAGTTAAATCACAGTACATGCTTTGGCAAAACCACGCACAAAATGTTAATTATTTCTGGTGTATTAACTTACGTTGTAATATAATGAGATTGCACCATGACTAATAAGTACACATCTCACTAATATATCTGAGTTGTCATTCAGCAAACCAATCAACCACACAAAATATTGTATAATCGTAACATGCGTGAATATATATTTATATACACATTGCACTTACTGTAAGACAGCCTCTCCATAATCACGTAAATAGAAATTTACCGCACATCACTAGGTCTCAACCCTGTTTTTCGAATTGAAATTATCATACAGTGGAGAATTAATACGACAGTATCTTGGTTGTTATACGTTGAAGCACAAAGGTTTGCGAATATACAAAAGATGTTACAAAGTGTAGAGCAAGCAGCAACAGGCTTTTGCTATATAGAAATGTGATTTCATTTGCAATGTTCCCCTACCCTGCTGCATAACACGCCAGGCGCGATACATTCTCTCTCTCTCTCCCTTTAGTCAGGAATTGAGAGAATATTGATCTTCCCTCTGTACTGTGAGGGCGTAGAAGCGAAAACAGAGGAATGGCGCTTGTTGCTCTGCCTCCCGATCCACGTCAGCTTCTCTCTTATACCATTATATCATATCATCTTCTATATGAAGGACAATGTTATAGCATTTTTATGAATTTTTTCTTCTCATATATCATATATGGATTGAAATTGATCTTGAAAATATAGTATATATGATGTGCTTTTTTTCGAATATCATTCGGCATCATTAAGTTAAATCTTATCATTATTAGCTGAAAACCCATTGTAAAATTTTATTGATGGAATAGTTAGAAATATAGAGTTACGAATGAAAATTTCAAGAGTTATCCTTGTAATTCTTCTCTATCATACAAAATTTCATCAAAAAAATATTTCAAATATATTGAAGATCATCATGCATGGTCCGAATGCAAGTCCATTTACATCTCAAAATTTAACTCACCAATCCACTAACCCTCAATAATGGAACAGTTAAATCCTGAGAATCAAATATATAAGTACATTCTTTATTCATAACTCGCGCAATGTTTCATTTCATTTATATACATTCCATTATTCAACTGTCGTTTTTATCGACAATGATTTGACACCTTTATTAATAATTATTGCCTGCTTCCATAACCCAATTTGCACTGCTACTGTAGTGTGGATATTAAGCGTAAAAAGCTACTTTTTTATTGAGAAAACGTACGTAGTAATTACTCCAATCAATACCATTATACAAACGTGTGATGAAAAATAGCTTCGCATTACAGCCATTCCAAGCGATGTATTCTGTAAAACATTATTTATCACTAGCTCGAGAAAATCGAGTCAAATTTGTAGATTTTTCAAAAATACCGAGAAAAAAAAATTGGGATAATTTGCTTTTAGAATAAAATACATTTATCCGCCGCCCACAACCACATTGAAATTGATCAAATCGTTTCTGATATAAAGCAAATGGTGATAAACAAAAATATTCGAGATGAAACTTGCTTCATATTCAGGGAAACACCCAAAATGAAATCACATTGCTGGTATTGATAGTGAGAAATCCCAAACATATAATGTGAATGTGTTTGAATGGAAGAAATCTCGAGAACCATGAAGGCTATGATATTTAGGTCTAGGTCGATTATCGCCGGAATCCTCTATCGTGATTTGCAAAAGGGAAGGAAAAATTCCGTTATGTTCCTCGGAAAATGCCACTACATTTGCAATTTTATAATTTTTCACTTATTGTTTATGGTCCTCATTTCTTCAGAAGTCTGTAATATTTGAAATTGACATTACTTCGTTTGATGTGTGAAATGTTGAAAAAGTTGACATGTATTCATTGACAACCAATTCGCAATCACTTTTATTGACAAATGTATGCAACAATATTTCGTATAAGGATACGCTGTTTTTATGTACATTTTGATAGTCGAGCACAAAACATATCATCCCTACATTGAAAATCCTCTTGTTCTTCATGATTACATAGAACCTTAATTTTGAATTACATGACATAACCAAATAACAATATGATCGTGGTGAAAGTGAGAAGCCATAAAAGTTTATGCCATTTTTATTCATCTGTGTTTCCCTATGAAGGCCGATTTCAATTATCGAAAGATTCCTCGTTGTGCATTTGGTATTGAAATTTCAACATTTTCAACCGATTTCAACGAAACAGCTGTTACTTAATTATATGTAAAAATAGTGCATTAATGCCACGACGTGGTGCAAGGTAAAGTCGTGAAAAAACATAGTTGTTCACAGAGTCTCACATGTTCAATAGTGTGATGCCATCAACTCAATCCTGCTGTCATTAATTCTATTCGAAAAATTTGTAAGAACAACAATTTGTTTGTCATGGCGATATGATAATATTGGTTACAATTCAATTGTCAAGGGAACCCACTACATATATATATATATATGAACAAAAGATTGAATGAATATACTCCCAAAAAATAATCCATTTCCTTCAGAATATGCGAATGAAACGATATATTATTTCCATATATGAAATATGTAATGAGGATGAATTCAAGGTCGCCAGCCGATCTACGAAGCTGAGTCATGGTGAGTAAAGTCGTAGTACGTAAATCCATGCCCACTACCTGAGCGAAATTGCGAGTAACGTTTTTCATAAACGATTTCTATTCCGCGATGATGGTGAAAAGTAGACTTATCTTTCAAGTAATAATCATGACGGCGCAAAAGTTATTGTAAAATATAATAAGTATGGATGCGCGATATAATCCTCATGAAAATGCATGTAATTTGATATTGGTTTAACATTACATTTCTATATGGATATAAATATGAGATAATGTTTTTCTGATGTTACCCAATCACTGCACCGTGCACTCTTGACTACACGTCTTTCATTTTGGGTCTATTGCATCAACTTGCAAAAATCGAGGTGAAATAATTCCTATATTCAGAGCAATATAATGATTCCATATACATCTATTCTCAGTTTTTGATGTCATATATTCATCACTTTCAAATTTGGTGTCACTCCTGGTCAGAGATTTGCGTTCAGTATTACCAGGATTAGAACCATTCTCACAGTTCATTTAATCATAATATGATCATTCACAATTATATCGAAATCCAACTGATTACACCAACGGTTTTTTCAATTAATAGACTAGAAGTTTCTAGCATATAGACGAGACTCATGAATTCTATAATCATCAGGACCGATCAAAATCTTATTTTTTGAAAATAAATCTCTATGAATTTTGTTTTCAACCCTGCAATAATTGTCCGAAGAGTCACTGACTAATTCATCCTCCGTCCTAGTAAGAAGAACACAATTCGTCTGTTTACTAAATGATAATAAATATGTAACATCAGATAAATTAAATCAATCCAATTTGTGATGAATATGATACATCTCATGGAATTTTTTTTATGCATAATAAGGAAATCAGGACACATCATGAGGAACTTTCACATGCTCGAACATCCAATTTCATAGAGCTCGATCTTTTCTCATTTTTTTTCCAAAACTTATTTCATTTGCTTCGTTTTTACCCAACAAATTGTTTTTTTCGTAAGGGTTATCATCAGATTATCAAGTTTAAATATTCCTCTTCTACTGCAATTTCAAAATGTGATGAACTAATTCCGAACAATATAAGATAATAAACAGCACTGCAATTACTTTTTATGTCGTCTAATATAGGGTTTACGCCCGAAGACATACAGAGTCAGAATAAGCAACGAATTATGTTGTATAAAAACTTCTTCTTCATTAGATATTACAATTACTATGTAGTAATGGTAAATGTATACATGACTATAACGAAATCAATAGTTACGTATGGCTGACGGGAATATTGGAATTATCCTAGACTTAACAGCAGATAGTTCAGGGAAAAAAAAAAGATTTCGATTGATATAAAAAAAGTACAATACAATTATCATATAACATTCGTTCAGTAAGTCACTAACCACAAGTTGATGTGAAACTCAAGTTTCGATACAGCAATAACAATTTGTAGTGATGATCTTGTCGTTGATGAATATTTTCGTCAGTGAAGTTGACACGCTCTAACGGCAATTAATTGGAGAAGTACAAATACCGGACTCAATACTTCAGAATATTCAAGATTGCTTTGACCAGATAACTTCTTACATAATAAATATTCGAAGACGAATATCAACAATAATGATATTAGACTCCACAGGGCTCGAAGTATTCCAACTTTAATCATTCCTTCCATATGCATTCTTATGAATATTATTGCGCAAAAATATGTATTGAGTCCGTCAGCTATAAACAGTGGTGAGAACACAATCCACCAACCTGAGTAACCCAAAAAAAAATTTTCATCCAATTTCAACGCCAATAAAATTGAGAATATTGTGAGAGACACAAGATTGGTCCATATCTCAAATATTGTTAATCCCAACCAATGGACTAATTCATTAAGAGAAAAAATCATTTTTCTATGCAAACTAATGCCCGGTCGTAGGGTCAATTTTTCATTACTAAATGATTGAAAGTGATGTTGTTAGTTTGCATATTTCAGTGGACCTATTTCTACAGTTTTATATACTCTAATATGTATAGCAGATTTGATTCTGTTAATTATACCCTGCCCATCATAATCATCATCCAATGGTTCAACATCATCTGTAAATTCAAACCGACTCATATTATTTAAGAATGTATGAATACAAACATTCACATTGATTTTTCACCCTTCTTCTGGGATGATTATGTGTGTTACCAATAAGTTCGACAGTTGAAGTATTCACTTCTAAATCCAAAATGCCATTATGGTTTTTCTTCAATTGGAGAGCCAAGTTACATGCTCGATTTATCGCTGCACCAAGACCATGAATAGTTATCTCCGATTCTCCCAAATTGAAAAGTTTCTCACACTGATTCAACTGAGCCTTCATGAACATACAAAATATTATTTGAAATACTGTATATGAAAAATATAGATAAGTCAATTATGATAATGATTTATTTAAATTACTGAAATAGAAATTTTATAACCTTGAAATTGGTTTTATAACTAACGTAGATATTCTTTCCTTTTGAATTAGGAAAAAGAAAAGGACATCTCTTATGAACTATAGAATCACCAAATGACGAATTCACTCTTTCTAATTTATGCAACGAATTTTTCCAACTGTCATCAAAGACTTCTTCATTTGCCAAATCGGCCATTATTGGTCAAAGATCATTATTATTATATATTTATATGATATAAAAATATCATTATTCGCTCAGATAGGTGTGTTCTGGACAACGCAGCGCTACGCAGCGCTGCATAGCGCTCGCTACTTTTTCAGCGCTGCAAATGCAGCGGTTTTTGATATGGACTGAACAGCATCAATCATGTTTTCCGCTGCAACTCGCTACCTAAGCACAAAATTTCAAGTTGTGGACAAATTACTATCACGGATGAAATCAACAATACAACTCTAGATGGAATTATGAACGCGATGATTCGTCGGAAGATTAGGATGAAATTCTATCTGTATAGAATTTTTCAAATATGGCAACCGCTGCATACCGCTACTTTGCAGCGCTGAGCAGCGGCCTGTCAGTCCAAAATCACAATTTTCGCTGCACACCGCTGCGTTGTCCAGAACACACCCATTATTGGCTCCAATTCGCTCGACGTATAGTCTCAAACAGTATCAAGCACAGATAGGGGGGATCAGTGAGGATTGGTAGAAAGTAGTCCAATTTCACCAAGTATATCGTGCTATTGATTCGTCCATTCCGGTGACAATGACTGCTGTCATGAGAAAGGAGCAATCAGTGACGGCTTGCAGAAGTTTTTCCACAGCGTTTGCTGTGCAGCAGTGGCTCCGCAGCATATCGACAAAAGTAAATCATTTATTTCTCTTATTATGATATAGATATATGTGGTTGATTTTAAACGTTTGAACGAATAGATGATGTTGATTAGCCATTTCATTCAAATTTTTATTGAAATAATATAATTATTTGTAGTTATGACACTGCCGTAGAGCGATATAAAATTTAATAAAAACACAATTGCCACTGATCGCCATAACATCGCCAGACATAACCTCGATACTATTCAAACACATCACAGCCATCGATTGATGGGCGTAGTTATTCCGTGTCATACCACGTACATTGAAAAGCCGACAAAATTCAGTCACCAACGAGAATACCTGAAAATAACACGATGAAAGAGCCTGATCTGGATTCAAAAAATGTCATAAAGAGTAGAGATCTACTCTACAGGTTGATAATCAGGTATAATAATCAGCCACTCATATAATCATTTTTCTTTCATCTCATCAGCTGTGCTATTGTATCCAGTCAAAAATAAATATCCTAGTGAATCATGTAAACATAACATGTTCATGTGAAAACTGTATTTTATGATTATCAATTTTTTATTTTTCAGCCAATTATTCTACGATGGTCATCAAACTCTTGCTGTTCAATTATCGAACACAATTCAAACAGAGCCACCATGTCCACCGTCAGATAGATTACTTCATCTAATGCTTCTTGGAATGGCTCATGAGCCAGATAGATCGAAAAAAGAGAACAATCATCAACCACAGCAGTCATTTAGTAATTTTGAGAATAGTCTGGGACCTGGACTAGATCTCGAATATGAGACTGAAGCATTGACACAGGCACCTGAACCTGCGCAATATGAAACGGCCTATGTCACATCTCATAAAGGGAACTGTCGTGCTGGTGCATTTTCTGCTGATGGACAACTAATTGCTACTGGTTCTGTAGATGCATCAATCAAAATTTTAGACGTTGACAGAATGTTGGCTAAATCAGCGCCTGATGAGATGGCACCGGGTGATCAAGCTAGTGGACATCCAGTTATTCGTACTCTTTATGATCACTTGGAAGAGGTTACATGTTTGGAGTTTCATCCACGAGAACCAATTCTAGTGTCTGGAAGTCGTGATTTTTCCGTGAAACTATTTGATTTTAGCAAAGCAAGTGTTAAAAAAGCATTTAGAACAATAACAGATGCTGATCAGATACGATGCTTATCATTCCATCCGACTGGTGATTTTCTCGTTGTCGGCACTAATCATCCAGTTGTAAGATTGTATGATGTCAATACTGCCCAATGTTTTGTTTGTAGTATACCCAGTCATCAACATACAGCTGGAATAACTAGTATTAAGTATTCACCTGATGCAAAAACATATGCATCTGCTGGTAAAGATGGAAGCATCAAATTGTGGGATGGTGTTTCAAATAGATGCATAAATACATTTGTGAAGGCACATGATGGTTACGAAGTCTGTTCTGTGACATTCACTAGGAACGGCAAAGTTAGTCAAGCGATCACACAAATTTTAATATTTATCCGTTGAAACGAAAAATACTGTTCTAAAATTAAAATTTAACAATAGTTGGTGTTATTTATTTATTATTATTATTATTATTTCAGTATCTACTGTCATCTGGAAAGGATTCGTTGATAAAATTGTGGGAGCTATCAACAAGCAGATGTTTAATAGCATATACGGGTGCTGGAACAACAGGTAATTTTCCATCACTATCAAGTGAATCATTAATTCGAATAATTCATCTATACATATGATCAAATTGTGTTTCTGGTTTGTATTCTTGCTATATTCAGGCAAACAGGAACATAAAGCACAGTCAATCTTCAACCATACAGAGGATTATGTCATGTTTCCTGACGAAGCAACCACGTCATTGTGTGCATGGAATTCACGTAATGCATCACGCAAGCAGCTCTTATCTTTGGGCCACAACGGCCCAGTTCGATTAATAGTTCATTCCCCAACGGCGCCGGCATTTTTGACATGCAGTGATGACTTCAGAGCAAGATTTTGGTTTCGGAGGATGCCAACACACTAGAGGCAGTTTGCGGAGTTTACTATTCTTTTTTTTGTATTCGAAAGTGATGAATTTCATATCTCATAAAATACAAATGAAGCATTACATCTTTATATTGATAATCGATAATAATAACTACTGTCACAGCATACATTTTCAGTTTTTGAATTTCGAAAATCATTAGGTAACGAGTATAATCACTTGATACATTCAATAATCTATTATTATCATGTATTCATCGGTTTTATTCATTTCATTATCACATGGATCCACTGAGAAGTAAGAATTTTATTGCATTGAACATGGCCTAAACCAGGTGAGTTATTTTATTTTGACGATTCATGTAATTATGGGTGATGCAATCTACTAAACGGGCATTGAAGTACAAACACACAAATCTAAAAGCGATTCGAATACGGAAAGCAAATGTTGAAAAGAAAAACAATTTAATGTTGGTGGAGTTTATTCACGATTCCCTCCTGCAGATTGTATCACAAATATTCATGAGTTTTAACATTACTAATCTCATTACGCGTTATTTAATAACAATATCTTTTTTCTTGCTTTTTCAGATGAAAAAAAATTTTAAAAAATAGATAATCAATATCAACGATGTGATTGATGAATAATTGAATCCTTGAGGGTTGTCTGAAGTAATATTGAACGAATTAACATGTGCCAATCGGAATTTCGGCGCCACAAAATTTTTAGGTAGATGGAAGGAGAAGGTGAGCTGTGAGTCGGACGAAGAAAATGAGCACGCGTCGTCATGCACAAAGTTTATTTGACCGACGCGTGACGTCGCTTCAAATCCCCAACGCACACCAAACTCTCCCGCTCCGCGCGTTTGACGAGATGTCACGTGACCCACGCTAACCGCCATCTTTGCTCCTCGTATAAACAGTACGACCGGGTGCAGTGCAAATTGTCGTTTGTAAATTCGTGGTATTATCGTGTTTATTGTGTGATTGAGACCCGAAAAAATGTCCGATATCAAGGCAGAGGGCAAGAATGATAACAGCGTTGATGATGTGTCCAAGGTAGGTAGCTGAAATTTATGTAAAATACTTCATCATGCCGAGTTTTCATGCCAAGACGGCGTGCGGGTCACTGAAATACGAGTATACGCACGGTATCTCCACAATTCGACGTGATCAAGCGCATGCTGTTATTAATAATATTATTCCACATCATCTATCCTTCATAATAAACACTCTTATTTCATCACATCCTACAAGGCAGCCAAGTTATCAAATTCTACAGTAAATCCTTCACTAAAAAGATGGTGGGTGTATTTTTTTATCTCTTTTTTTTTTTCTTTCTTTCTTTCTTTCTTTCTTTCTTTCTCCCTTTATCATTTGTGAACTCTTGTGACGAGTTGCGCGCTACTCACCACGCCGGCGGGAACCGCATCAAAAAAGGCGGGAAATCATTATTTTCACCTATATCTATGTCATGAGTGAAATATCATTCTCGATTATTCACAAGCCATTTATTGTTATTATTATTATCATTATCATTATTTTCTCCTAAGTTCATCGTCAGTTATTACTGATTTCGATACATAAGTTATAACATTTATTCCTAAATATTCATGAATGGGGAGCAATTTATGTCGCTGCAAGTGTGATCATTTATATTTGATCAAATAATTATACATCCAAGTGTTGTAATGGAAATGCATAATATATTCTCATATGCTGAATAGTTTTTCATAGTCTCCTCATTAGTTCATCATTATAGTGTTTATTTTTTTTTTTTGGAAAAGTAAACAATCCAGCGCTATTATATCACGCATCATTCGACGGTCCATTTAGTTGTAACGATGTCGATGCTACATACAGCAATGCAGTTTTTCTATGCTGAGAATATTTCCAACTATCGTGTTATCCAACTAACAGTGATAACATATTGATTGGTGAATTGTAAATTTCATACGGGAGAAACGAAGTAAATTATGAAGGGAGGAACGTTATAAACAAGAGATTGAACCTGACAAATATATAATTCATTGACATTTGATATATGTCGCTTCGCGTTTACTTTTACATTCCTCAATAACACATAGTATACGTTTATTATACGAACATTTTTTCATTCCACAACAGACATGATCATAGCACATGTTCAACTACCCGTTTTCTTTTGGGTTGTTATACTTTTATCTCACATTTATCATCTAATTCATTTACACGTATCAATTTTTTGAATCCAGGATCAATCGAAAGACGAGAAGCCGACTCCTGCAAAAAATAAACGCACAGCAACCAAGAGGTTGTCAACTTTAGAGAGAACAGCGCAAGAGAGTGAGGCATTTATGAAGGTATACCATATCATGTTCAAAATAAAGTAAAATTCATCATATGGCACGATGAAGGTCATGTTCCTTCTCAATCACTATCTCTGTCCTTTGTTCTCCTTATTGCGTTATCACTGTATTGTAAATTTTTCGATGCAGGGCATGAATACATCTGTAGGTGAGGTTGAGGGTAGAAGACGAACACGTAGTTCGGCACGAGGACTAACCCCGTCTAAACCAATGCCATCGCCGCCGAAAAAACTCAAACATGAAACGTCAACAAAACCATCTGGTCGTGGACGTGGACGACCAAAGAGGCAGGAGAAACCTTGTGACAATAATACGGATGAAGAGACACTGAATAATAAAACTGAGAAAATCGTAGACAAAGAAACCAGAAAAATGGAGGTTGATGAGGATGTGAAAGAGGAGGAAGACGAGGAGGAAGACGATGACGAGGAAGACGAGGAAGATGACGAAACGGAGGAAGAAGACAAGTTGGTAGTTGCGACTGACAAAAAAAAAAAGAGTGAAAAGGAAACTAAGGGATTTTCAGAAATGAAAGATTACATTAGTGAGGATATGACTGGGAATAAAGATAGCAAAGGGAATAAAGAAGATAAAGAAAATAGGGAAAATAAGGATACCAAACCTGCTTCAGTTGAAAATACGTCCGCAACAAATTCAACAAAAGAGGATAAATCAATGGAAACATCTGGAAAACTCGTAATTGAGACAAAGAATAAGCCCACGAGTGATGATAAGAAAAATGATGGAAAAGATGATGGCGATGATGATGATGATGAAGATAATGATGAAGATAATGATGCTGATAATAATAAAAATGTTAAGGAATGCTCGGATTCGAGTCAAACTGCGACAGACGTGTCCAAAGCACAAAATTCAACTACTGTCATTGCAACTGAATCATCGAATCTAAACAGCAAAACAATCATTGATGACAAGAGGGAATAACCTCCTTACGTGAATATGACATCAACATAATCACTGTGTGAGTACTATACGATTCTTCGGTGAGAATAATATTATACTGTGGTCCAATGTAGTATCATAATTTTTCTATTGTTGTTATTTTGATGACAGATACCACACATTGGCGCACACAATTGGGATCGTCAAACCCAGGTCCCACATCTATTTTATCTAACTGACACCTTATTGCTTATTGTCATTCAGATCGGAGCGCTCCTAAATAATTCTACATATTTGGCTCAAAGACTATCGATTGAATCGATTGGGAATGTACACTGAGGCAAAAAAAATATATTCTTAGAAAATGAGTTTCTTTTTTTAGTTGAAGAAATAAAATATAAATAATTGACTGATAAAATGAATTTCTTGGTACAAAAAAATGGTCACCCACATACTATTTTTAATACTCAGGAAAATATTTATATTTGGAAATATATTGTTATATTCAATTGATATGAATATCATCGAAGCATTAATCAGTGGGAAATCAGGTGTTTACTATTGTGATTCAATGCATATAAAAAATGAATATTTTCTTCAGTACCATAAATATTAGATAAAGATTTTTTCATGCAATAAGTAATTCATTTCTTCAACCAATGATATCCAATGCATTATCTTTTTTAGCTGAAGCAAATATTCGTTTTCGGGATGTATCGCTTTTTTTTTTATACGAAGGAAAAATTATTTTTTTATCGTTCGAAATTCGAAAGCAGTCACTCAGAAGTATTCTGACATTATATTGCACCCTTTTTATTAGAACATCTATAAATATGGTGACAAGAGATTTATGTTTCAAAAGAGGACAGCTGGAAATAGAAAAAAATGAAAAATTGGAAAGCGTTGTGTGAATTTCATTTGAATTAGAAAATCAAGATGTGACTGCGTCCGTAATTTATACATAACGAAATTATTGTAAAATGAAGACATTGAATACGAATTAACTGGATGACTTGTAAATGCGATGAAAATATTAATCAGTTGACTCAATGACCGGAAATAGCTGGCTTCGTTCCATTGAAATCAGCTTCTTTTCTCATGGAATTTCGAATATGCTATCATTTAGTTTATTAATATGTGGACGATCCGATCAATGTACCTAGAACAATCATACTATTAACATCATGCGTAATTTCCACTTCCAACTGGGCGCGTAAATTCAAAGGAGGGATAATGTAATTTCTGAGCCGGCTAGTAAAATATCGAATATAATAATATTATATTGTATGTGAACCGTGGTGAGTGTACAGATATATTATAAAACTAACGGATTATGTTTAGTAAATTCTCACTTGATAAGACATCTACTGACGAATTTGTGACGCAGAGTTGAATATATAATAAGGTGAAAGGATTGTAAAAGTGTATCTACAAATGCTCGGCCGCCTATGTATCTTTTGTTTATTCATACCATTTTTCGAGTTATTTTCGGGCATCGATTATACTTGAACAATCTCTCTACACTTTAGCATGATTTGAATAATTTTATTAGTCGGCATGTTTATGAAGCGATGATTGGCGGCATTGAACCGACAAAGATTTCATATTTTTGGAAAAAAAGAAAGAAAAATGGAGCAATTGAAAAAAAAATGGCTTCAATTCAAATTGTACTCTAAAATATTGATCACAATTGTGCGAACATTTATGATTTCCTTATTGTGTACAGCGGTGCAATAAAGAGAAAAATGAAATAATAAAGTCTCGTGGAATTCAATTACATAGTGATGGTCAACAGCTCGTTGGATTATCTGTTTTCACATTTTCTTTTCATTTTATTCTCGTTGAGAAGGAACTGAAATCAACATTATATATATATGTGTCTGTGTATAGCGGTCCTATGGAGATAATGGCGATCAAATGCGAAAACAAGAACATTCATCTTATCAAAACATATTTGAGTCAGTAGTTACGTTGATGTATAGGTAGGTAATGTTTATATAGTTATTATATAGTGATAAATTCAACACAATATAAATTTTGAGAACTCTCTTTGTAATGATGATTGTAGTGTTATTCAAGTGTTTCGTTCGGTGTGCTTTAGTAGTAGGTATTAGTGATAAATCAAGTAGTTGAATGATTACAAAATGAATATTATTAATTATCCGGCTATGTCCCGTACAGCTGATGGCGTGAGCCGCATCAGGTCAAGCGATATGTGTAATAAAAAAATTTTATCCTAATGTTTTCTGATATCAATATTGGAGGGATATGACCATTAATGGATTAATCATGAATGTGAAACAACAATACGTGCTGAACACTTTTATCGTTTCGTTTGAGTTCAATTTCTTCAATTGGTTGTTTTATATGAGCATTTTTTCCAATCCATCTGTTCTACGTGTCAAACCGTTTGTGACAAATTAATAATGATTTTTTTGTCACTCATATATATTTGAATTTACATGATGTTGATTTACGTATTCTATTTTTGCATTGTATGCCTGTGATCTTGTCACAGCATTGAATAATCGATATCACGAACTACTAATAACAATTTTAAGGTAAAGACGATAAATTTTTGTAACAGAATTTCCTGAATAAATAAAAATGAATTAAACTTTCATTTCTTCTTGTGATTATTATACTCCTATTCGTTGATGAAATGGAGAAGTAAGAGTTAATTCATCACGTTTACTCATAAATTAGAGCGCGTTTAGATTTCAGATCCAGTAAATACGTATTTGCCATGAAGAATGAATTCATTCCGTCCATTTGTATGAGCAATGCTGATTGGTGCATACATAATAAAGTCTCATTTCTTCCTCGGCTCTACGTGTTTGCGCTTGGAAAAAGACAGCTTCGCGATAATGGCAGTTCGGGCAGGGATGCTCCTCTGTTCTTGGCAACGTGGGGTCTGATATCACATCAGCAACAATATGAGTCAATTCACTAAAATGTAACAATACAGCGTTATGCCCGTTGATCAAAGATGGTATAGATGCAATAACTTTGGATATGTATATTCAACTCACTCAATTTCGTGCATAATTTTGTTTACATAAATGCAGTTACTATCTGCCAGTTGTTTGAAGTCACAATTTCGACACTGTAAAAATATATGAGTTTATTAGTTTGTGTAAATAAATGACATGGTAACATACAGATTTGAGGTTATGTTTGATTATCAGTTACCCACAGCGTACATAAGAACTTTATTTTCTTTATCTTCTTTAGGATACAACATGTTATTGCACTCTTGACAAAATCGAATGCCTACAAATCCGGGGCCGTCGTTGTGAGCATCATAGGTAGCCATTTTTGACATAACTTCAGTAGAATTGGTTATCCCTCTATTATTCGTACTTACACTAAGTTATGGTAGGTCAATGTCAACACTTTCTCGGGCATGATCCCATGAATAGTCCAGCCAGAACGTGTGCAAATTGTACCCCCACTTTGTGACCGTTTTCAATGCTTTTCAGAACTCTCTTATGGCAAAGAGTCACAAAGTGGGGGTACGACTTATACACGTTCTGGCAGCACTCCAGAACTGCCGATGAATTGTTAATTGTCATGCGCAATGCGCATATTATATATTTGTGGCCACTCGATGGAAAAGTTGTGTTCGGAGAGCTTCGACTCATTTCTTTCCGGCATAACTTCAATCAGATGACCATTCAGGCCAATCTCGACACAATGTTTGAAATTTATAGATGACAATTCCATTGAGGAAACGGTCGTTTAGTATCTGAACGCTGCTTGAAACAACTTGAATTTATATTTTCATTCGATTGAAATTCATTTGTAAATATTTGGAGATATAATTTGATTAATTGGGACATCAGAATTATCGAATGGTCAATAGTTTATTCTCAGACACGACATACATGATCTGCAGGTGATGAAAATGAACAGAATTTATCTCGATGTATTTCGGTAGTATATTGTTCGGGGGAAACATTTGTGTTCATTTTATTCGAGATAATAAACACAATCCTAATAAATAATAGCACGGAGAATTGCTTTCGAAATACTTTTATAATAGAGTGTCGGCTTAATTGAGTTTTTTTTGTAAAATTTAGAAGTTGACATCAATCAAGTGGAATGGCCCGCTCGAAATTTTTATACGCACGAGAATATTTGGACATTCCTCAAGATGGAAACAATAGAATAACATAGAGAAATAATTTTTGACAAATTTGGGTTTAAAATATAATTGCAATATTCAATTTTACAACTTTATCACTTCAATGAAGGTAAAAAATGTTGCAAACATAAAATCTATTTTCGCAATCAAAAAAATTATTCATTATAAAACAACTACTATGATATTTTATACGATGAAACTAATTATGATGATTATTCCAAATAATTTTATATCGGACAATGAAAACATGATGATTTTCTCTTTGGTTTTGTCTTTGTTTGTTGTTTATTGTTTTATTTTAACTTTGGTTTTTTTTTGGTTACTTCGTATTTGACAGAGGTGAATGTTCAATTGCACGAGAAATTAGGAGAAAAACATTTTTTATGTTGATAATCATTCCATGATTTTTAACGATGATGAACGTATTCATTTCGATGGAACGATTGCAAACTTAAGATTTCATGCTTCAAAATGGTTTCTCTTTCATCATTTGATATGCTCAAATAATATGTCATGATGTCATGACAGACTAATTGAAGACAATATATCCCCTAGAATATATGTTCAATGGATTGTAATTAATTGAACAGAATTCTTACGAAATGTAGAAGAATTATTCTGTATTTCCTCTTATTGCGAAAAACTCGATTGGATTTTCAAAATGCAACATTTTGATCCAAAATTAATAATAGTACCCGAACTTGGTAGGAGTCTCCTACTGTAGACATGGTACTTTTTTATTAATTATATTCCACATAGTCTGCACTAGCGGATATATCTCGTGGTGAAACTGATCGATAATAATAATTGTGCATTCTGAATGTGCTAGACAGTTCTTCAGAATTTTTGATTTTCTTTTTGTTAGTAGCGTTGTTGATATAGTACGTTTCAGAATGAAATGGAGGCGCCTCTGAAGTTCCCCTGTAGCCCTGTAAAACCGAATAAATGGCGCGTTATATTGAATTATTGATGTCAGGGTAAAGATGAAAGTCCCTAGTTAGGAATATAAATGTTTCAAGCGAATGTCATAACGAATGGAAACACGCCAGTGTATATATATATGGTTTTCTTTATTAGAGTTTGTATTGTTTATGGTACAAATGTATAGTACCATATAGCTGCGAAATTTGTCATTTTATAGAAAATTATTAAGCAATGAGACAAGGAAAAAGAGTTTAGAAATGAATTTTCGTTGTAGCTGATTATAGCTGGTTCTACCAACGCGCCATATAATCCAAAAGTATTATTTTTTTTTCTCGCTTGTTCGATTGAAATCAATGAATATCATGATACTCATTGGCATTATTGATGATCAAATGAGCTTGGGTTTTTTTTTTGTATTTGTCCGGTGAAAAAGTCAACTCACTGCGCATTGTTGAATGCGCAGTGAGTGACTATGTAAAGACATAGAATTACTCGCACCATCATTAGCATAAACAATTGCTACAATATCGTGGAATATATGAGGATATTCGACTCCGGACCGACTCATAAATCAAACAAATAATTCAGATGAATTGTAGTAGAAAAATAAGTATTTTTTTTCACGACATAAACCATATTCATATGTACAGAAACTATACTAGATAGACACGTACACACATATGCATACATTTGTATAGAGATGTGGATGTGTATATATTTGATAAAAGTCAAAACAATAAATGTGCATTACAAATGGTAGTGGGCGCTGGTGTTGCCATTCAAGCTACCCCCCAGTTGTCCCCAGTCTTCCTAACTACCCCCACCCTTCCAGCTCCCCTAGCTAGTGCAAATCTCGGCGGATGCATGTTTTCTTAAGGGATTCTTACTTAATCGACGCGACTATCGTTGAGTTTATTGTCGGTAATAAGTGAGAGTGAGTGATTTTTCACAGATATTTGGAGTGGCAAAAGGTATTAAAATTAGTTAATGATTGTGTGTGCTGTGGATATTGATAATAATCATGCGAATTATGAAGAAAGCGTGAAAACTTGTGCTCAAGGCGGTCCCACGGGGGGTGATGGCTCGCACGCCGACACAGCGTCCTCTCTCACCAATCATCCAAATAATTATTATGTTTTTTCCAATATCTCCAATTTATTTCCATAACTATGTCACAAATACTCATCTAACCTATTATCTACGTACAATGCCGCGACACGTGATTTTTCAAAACTGCTTTCGAACGCGTGGGTGTCTCTGTCTCTCTCTTGTTCGCGTACCAACACGGCATTCGTTTTCATATCACTCCACTCGCGCCTCTCAGCCCGCAGTTGACTCTTATTTTTTTTTGTCCTGCAATAGCTCATAACTCGTTATACTTGACAATAGTCCATAATTCTTCTTGCATTTTTGCACCTTCATCTTCATCTTCCTCATCATCATCATCATCATTATCATCCTCCTCCTCCGCCTTCTCCTCTTTCTCCTAATCCTAATCATCATCATCATCATCACTATTATTATTATTTATTATCATTATTATTATTCTTATTTTTCATTCATCTTAGATATATATAATTACTTTTTTATTCTATTATCAATATCTTTCACCGGGATGCCGATTATTCATCACTGTCATCATCGCCATGAGCTACATTCACCTAATTTATAATTATTGCACTTTCGTAAATTACGAATATTCATTTTTACGTGGCGATGACCGAGCGGTAAAGGGGGAGCCGAATAGATCCCCAATAGATTTGCCATTTGACGCTATTAGTTGAGTACAACTAGCGCAACGCGCTCTTGTGCCCGTATTTTTCGGCAGTATTTTATTGTTAATGGAGATTCTCATGTGGTGTGACAGCCATGTTGTAAATTCCTTGATGCTCATTTATCGTTAAAGCTTCATTCCCGCTCTTCTCAAATTTTCACGCTACTTTTGTGTTTATGTGTGTGTGTGTGCACGCGTGTCCGACTGGGTATGTTTTTTTTTTCTCATATAAAGTGCATTACAATAATAGGATGCAGTATTGTTGGTTAAGTTCCGTATTTACTTTATTTCCTTTCCTCCAATTCTGTTCAATATTTATCGTTTTTTTTTTTTCCTTTTTCTCACTTTTTGGCACTTTATTGCGTCGCAAAATTCCATCATGTTTTTTCGCAGAGGTCCATGAAATCCTAATTGGGAACATTACAACCACATGTTTCTTAGTAACCACGTAAATTGTATCATTCTTTCATTATTGGATACAATTTTATCGTTACGTGGGCTGAAATATAACGACGGAATACTTTGATAAAGAGTTATCAATTGGATTTAAATATGTTCCTCATTTTTGTCTGTTATATAGGAATAAAACGGCGACAGCTCTGATTGAATACTTATTATGGAATCTGGAGGCAATATGCCCACGCCGGGCAATTATCCCGGTGGCGATCGTCAGCAATTTTGCGTATCATGGAATTCACATCAATCCAACATGCATAGCGCATTTCCAAAACTTCTCAGTTCGGAGCAGTTTGTCGATGTCACTTTGGCATGCGATGGTGGCTCAATAAAGTGCCACAAAGTAGTTTTATCCGCGTGCAGCGACTATTTAGAGCGATTGCTTTTGGAAATACCGTGCACGCATCCAATAATATTCTTACGTGATATGCGTATGTGGGAGCTCCAAGCTCTCGTTGAGTTCATGTATCGAGGGGAAGTTTATGTTGAACAACAACAACTTGCCAAACTTATGCAAGCAGCAGAAGCTCTGCAGGTATGAAAAAATTGAAAGTCGCATGATCGGTGACTTAAACTCTGGTTTTGTTATAATTTCGTTCACCATTTCTATTCCTTCTGTTTGACTATCAGGTGCGCGGGTTGTCAAGTCAAGGACGTGACAATAATCAATCAGATACTCCATCATCATTGAATTCTTCGAGTTTACCGACTACCCCGACGACCCCAGTGAAACAAAATCAATCGACTGTAAAACATGATGATACTCCGTCAAATGATTCGACATCGTTTCTTGAGACCACAGTAACTGTCGCACCAATTACACCAATTTCTACGGCAACAATCACTGCAACATCGAGTGACCCACCAACGAACAATGCATCAAATTTCCTTAATATCGAACACACTGAGGCACTTCAACATCTTGAAAAAGCATTGAGCTCGTGTGAAGCAACATTGACGGAGACACCGGGTATGGTTAAAATGGAGCCAGACGAACAATTTTTTCAACAGCAAGACAAACCATATTCAATCAGTATGGTACCAACCAACAATTGTAATACCGCTTCAAGCAGCCCATTTCCAGCTATTGAAGGTATGCGAGAACGAGGAATCTATAACTCATATTATCTTTATATTTCAACTGATTGTCTCCTTTTGTTTTTTTTTTGTTTTTTTTTGTTTTTTATATTTTCATTTACTTCCATAGAGTGCTACAAATGTAACATTACATTCATCATATTGTCACATATTTGTATCATCTGCATCATCTATTTATATTAATTCATGATTAATGATTCAGGCTACCAGAGACGACAACGGCGTTCAGAGGCAGAATTGAAATTGGCATCCGACATGGTGGCTCGCGGCAAGACGTTTCAAGTTGCATCTGAAAAATATAACATTCCGATCAGCACAATACGATTCTACATGGTTCGTAAAGGACTGTTGCAGAGGCGAAAACGTGGACGCGGCTCGACTAATATAGGTGCGTCGAATAGTCAGCCAAGCAGTCCTGCCACTCCGCCATTTCACATGATGAATTATCGCTTACCTGAGAGCCTAAACTCGAGTCTTCAGTAGTGATTATTTGACGTGATTAATATTCATAATAATACTTTAAATAATAATTATAACAATGATAATGACAGCAATAGTAATAATGAGTCATAATAATGATAACAGTTGCGGTTATTACATTTACCATTATTATTATTATTATTATTATTATTATTATTATTATTATTATTATTATTATTATTATTATTACTGCTATTGCCATTATTATCATGAATAATATTATTGTCATCATAATTTTTATTATTGTTCTGGTAATGGATCGAGTTTGAGCTCTAATCGAGTTGACATCACTGTGCGAGGAATAATCGGATATTTCCCGTATTTATTTTTACCTTGCCAGGTAAAATTGTATTTGCATTTTGTTCCAATTTTATAAAATTACGCGATGAATAACGAGTAGACATTAATGTATTAAAAACATACTCACAAACAACTCGTTGTTGAGAACCCTTGACATATTTGAGCGAGAAAAACGATTAATTTCCAGAACATAAATGAGTTCTTCAGTCACAAAGTCAAAAACGACTGTACAATATGTATATTGCTATGATGGCATGGATACTTTTGATGAGACAGTTATCCTTCGAAACACCAATTTGTCATTGAATTATATATATTTTGACTAACGTACTAGCTGGTACTGAAGCGCGTTTCTAGCCGGGCAAAGGATTATCCATCATCAACGCTATAGTCTCTTGTAATGATATTTTAATGTTCGAAACCGACATTTAATCGAGTGAATGAGATTGCTCAAAAGACAAATTCATTGGTTAGATATTGAATGATCTTTTCGTGCATATGACAAAATTGGCCATGTATCAATTATGCATAACATTAATAGAATTCTACAATGTGATTTCTTCGGTTGGCGCAACCTTTTTTTTTATGTGCACTAATAATAGGCCGCTGGAAAAAATCGCGTAGGAAGTGATTGGAATGATATGAACAATCGACGTATATTATAAATTTTGTAGAGACATTTTGAATTAATAATTGAGTTGAAATCTCGGGATGACAATGAGAAGAGCATGGTGGTTATTGGTTTTCTTTTATTCTGCGATCGAAATGATTCCATGCAATCGTCATATTTGTTATCTGACGGTGATCTATTTTGAAATTATACATATTTTGTGTGAATTGATTATATTTCTGTGGACAGCCTATGTAGAGAGAAACAGTGTTACTCTTCGCGAACTGTTGGAGAAACGAGTAAATTCAATACAAATATTTTTTTTGTACTACTACTCTACTACTCCCATTGGTGAAAAAAGTGAAAAAAATCGTGGATTGAAACAAAAGATTAGAAAATTCCTCACTGTTTTTTGGATGCATTCAAAATTTTTCCTTCTCAATTTTGTTCGCTTATCAGAGGTATACTTTCACGACAGATATATTGGCCAATAACGTTATGGGTCACAGCTAAAATATTAGATACGTCTTTCGATTGACATCATATTTTTAATTTTTCCGCTTTAACAGGCCTTCCGATGTAAATTCATGATACTCGGACAAATAACAATCATGACGTAGTGTAATCGCTTTATACATCTCAATGTGTACAAAAAGAGAAAAGGGCGATAGAGTGAGAAACAAAAATGAATGTGGTAGACAAATATATATTAATTGATACATGATTGATGTAATACCCTTACATCCATTCTGAGTATGAACCATGAAATTTTATTCATTCCATAAAAGTGGAAATAGATTTATCGCGGGTGAGAGAGATACGATAGAAAAAAACAACACAAAACAGAATAAATAAAAAGGAACACTTTGCGTAGTGTTCAATTGCCTTCGTTAAACCGACATATATCGTTCAGAAGAGGCCATATTTTTCCACACAATGCAATAAATTGAAGCGTAGTTACAGTTCACAATGAAAAACAATCGAACAAAAACAAAAAAGATATAGAAATAAAGTAAATTCCTAGGATAATAATAATAATAATAATAATAATAATAATAGTTGTTTTTTACACTGCTTACATGAAAGGTACTAAAATGATAGCAACGAAGCGAGAGAAACGAGAACGAAAAAATAAAAACAAAGAGCAACTGGAGCAGGTTTATCAAACCAGTATTCCGAAAACCAATGCAAAATATTAGTTCTCCGAATGCACTATCCAGACATTGCTCACAGTTCGGTGTGATTTGTCTCACGCTTTTTGCGTGTCAAATAGTATTCTTATCATTATCATAATACCAATTATTTCATTTGAATGAACCACTTTTCTAGGTGAAGTACGAATATTATTATTATAATAATACGTGAGTGAATCATAGTTTAGTTGAAAATATCTTTGTTGTATCACAAAACGCACACTAACAAACAAAATATTTTCTCTCGATCTCATAAAATTCGGGAATTGAATTATTTTCAGCCAAATTGTATGTAATTTCATTTCCGTAATCTTTGTTTCAAATAGGCATAGAAAAATAGTGATTGGTAGTTGACACAATTGTAGATAAATTCGTCCAATGAATCATAAACGAATGGCTGAATGCTGGCGTTAAAATGAAAAATTGAAGTGATAAGTCATCATGTACCAAGTTACCGAGTTAGGGCCATTATTGTTGATAGTATTTTCATTTTTCTATTCTTGTATTCTGTTTCTATTTTTATTCCACAATATTTGCGGTTGCGACAATTTGGGGATTTATTCATATGATTATAGACGCTATTCGATTTGATGAATCGTGACCCGTGTGAAACCGTCTACATATTCTACTTTACTCTCATTATATTGTTTTATTCGTGATACGTTTTGCGGCGAATTCTCCAAAACATTGTTCAGTTTAAACTCAACGGAGGATCCTTTTGTGTTCCTGTTCATACTGCTCACCCTCCCATGAAAAACGCATATGGAACCGTATCAGTGCACAGAGTTACTTGTGAATATATAAACCGGGAGAAATAAACAAAAAACGTCAATGGAGAGATTTGATTACCTAGAAAATCATAACATAAGGCAGTTTGTAACGTTTATCTTAGGACATGATAATTCTATAAAAACGATCACATAACGTGTCGAGTGAACATGATTGGTTCACATGCGACCACGTAAATGTCATAACTATAGCGATTTACATTTGTGAAATATTTTTCAATTTCCCCCCTTTTCGTTTCTATGATTTGCCGGAACATTTTTTCACTCGCTCATTATTTACTCAATGAAATCAGTATGAAACATGAACTTTTCGATTCCTTACAATGAATGTGATGGGATTGCTGAATCCTGGCATCTTCGAACAATGTGAAGGCTTTGAGTTTTCGAATGTGTATAATATATTAAATAGTTCGGACGTATTAGCAGAAAGTGAATGAAGATAGAAGTTTGGAAATGGAGCCCAAATAAATAAGTTCAATGAACATCCTAAATACTCGCGGACAGATTATGAATCAAAATTATAACCGATCAATCATCAAATTTATTTTGTTGATCCGCTATTCCACCAAAAAAAAAGAGAGGAAAAAAAGAAAAAAAAAAAAAGAAAAAAAAAAAAAAAAAAAAAAAAAAAAAAAAAAAAAAAAAAAAAAAAAAAAAAAAAAAAAAAAAAAAAAAGAAGCAACAAACAAGACCAAACTGAACCGAATGATGATTATGAACCGTGTTTTTTTTTTTATACGAATATAAATATATTATTTTTAATTATAAGGTCATGTAAAATGTGTCAGTGAATAATGCTTCTACTTAGTAATTTAGGACTGCGCTATAACAATAATTATTAATAACAATAACTACCATGAATTATGATCATAAGCCATTCAATAAGTGCAGAGTATTTCTTAATAAAAAGTACTTCTAAAACTGAAGATGATGCGCATAACTCTTTATTTTCTGTTTTGTTCATGAAATTAAAAAACAAAGGCCAAAATAGAAGTATTATCAAATACTTCAATGAATGAATAAGTAAATATAGTTATAAATGTACTTTTTCCTCAAGAAGGATATCGCGTAGGACGATAAAAATGAGCATAACGGTTAGGTAGAATAGATGCAATTTGAAATAAATCGAATGAAAAGTAAATTACTGTGAGCTATTCAAATTTCGATATGGAAAATTGACATTATCAACGAAAATAAATGAAAAAAAAATAGCAAAAAACTTTGTTAACGTACGGATTTATTCACAGGGCAACGTTCTTCTACGCGCTAATGGAAAATCATCACTAAAGTTGAATATGTGAAAACGGGATGATCAGCGCTGTCAATGGATGCATGTTGAATCTTAAACCAACTACTTCTGTTGCTGCAGTACATGATGACAAAGGACATTGACAATGAAGATACCGATGATTATGGTTATATAGTGATGGTGACCTTGGCAACTAGTGACTCGATTACATGTGTTCGACTGCGTGGATATACGTAACGTCATAAACAAAAGACGGATGGCTCTACACAAAATGGAATCATCCATCCCCTATCACCAGAGCCCATTTTGAATGAACAATGAAAAGAGAAAAGAAATTAATACAATTAGTTGCATCATAGTTAAACTAAATTAATTTTGAGACGATAATTATGATGATAATTGTTTCACAACATATGCAAATACTTCTCTCTTCTCCAATCATATATACCTCTGACAGATTGATTAATTGAATACTCAGATGAGACTTTGCGACTATATATTAGTTTCGTAATATATCTATATGATAGTATAAGGAAATTATTTTTTTTTCTCACTTTTTGTGCATAAGAATCCGAAGAAGGAGAGATAATATTACTCAGGATTATGGTCTGACCCCGGACCTTCCTCACAATGTAACTTCATCTTAAAATACGGAACACCTTAATGAACATAATGTGGAGTTCAATGCTCGAAAAATTTCGTATATATGCCCTGATGCCTCTCAGTGCATAAGCATCTATACCTCTCACCACCCTTATTTATTTTTGTTGTCATGTCTAGACGTGGTGACAGTTATAGGAAAACATTCTGATATGTTGCCATGCATCGTGACAAGAAGATATGAACAAGGACAATATTTAAAGGAGGATATATTTATTGTAAAGTGATGGAATACGTGCACGTGTGTGTCGCGGCATTTTCCTGAGCTTTGTTCCGACAACCGAATGTTTCTTTGGCAGATGTATTTCTTTGTCTGTTGGCATTTATACATGACTCTGTTCGCTGAGAGATTGAGCGTGCAGCGGGAAGAGAAGATAGTAGAAAGACTCAGAGAAGGAGAATGTGATGAGTAATTGAAAACCCAGAAGATTTGCTCGACTTAAACGTTATACAGATGATAATAATGATACAAAATTCATTTGTTTTCATTACCCTGAGCATGTAATATTATAAGGTGGCAATTATACTATTACTCTTGCGAATCTACAATTTCTTGCGTTATAGTTTTCATACACCCACAATAATGGTGTAGTCAAGTCCAGTTCCATGCGCGGATTTTTCTTTTGTTTCGAATTATTTAATATTGTGTGTAAATTATGAAAAGTCATAGCAACCGAATGAAAGTAATAGAATATCACATGTGTCTGATAATTTAGCCGATTGAAATATTGATTGTATTAAAATATTCAAAAGCTCGCGCTACAGTTGATGTGTACGTATAATTGAGGGTATGCATCATTGCATTGTTAATAACAATTAAGATCAAATTCTTTTGACCGGCGAATGTGCTCCAAAAATGATTCCCACTACATAAATAAGAAATGGAGGAGAATTAGCTCTAGGACCTAGACTCTGTCGCACTGACATGGTAGACAAATAACAGCTATTTGTACATAATTGAAATATTTCATAAAGATAAGAGTACGTTTACATCCTTGAAATTGTATTGTATATACGTTCCGGTCAATTCCATTTTTCTTCTTCCAAATATATAACTTTTCTGCAAATATTCTTGAACCCGACACCTAGAAAACGAATGCATTTGCCGAAAAAAAAAAAAAAAAAAAAAAAAACAACACCAAAACAGAAAAACAAGGAATGAAAAATGTGAAAATTTACCGGCATAAAAATGTATGAATATGGATTGGAGCACGTTTTCATAGTCCTTGAAAACACTTGGAAATTGCGCGTAGTTTAGTAATGCGTGTATTCTAATGCGACTTCTTTTTGCGCACACACATTCTCCTTCTCATTTTCTCTCTCGTACATTATATCTTCCTTTGTGTTATTTTTGGCGGAATCACCGTTCTATGCTTTAAATAGGACCGAGTTTCCGTTGACGAAGGCAGTTCATAACACGGTTTCTACATGCTGGAGCATCGTACTGTCTTCGAAGTAAGTAAACAGATGCCATTGCGATCAAGGAGCAGCAATATCCAGTTTTTAACATTTCAATATCATTTATATCACATATTTCGGTGTAAATTATCATAATCTCAGAGTTATGATATTCATTGTGTCGTATTGCGATGTGTGTGCAATTCAAGTGCTAATGGGAAAGTTAAAAATACATTTAAGGGCGGGCACGAAAAACAAAGCGGGAAAAAATTCGAAACAAGTGATGGGTGAATAAAAATTGGATGCGAAATGTAACAGCAATATATATAATTATTATTACCATTGGCTATTTGGTTAATTTAGTACTTGGCTATGATGTTGTGCTGATAATTTATTTTTATTTGTGAGTGCGTCGTCAGAGTTTCGCAACGCTCTCGTGCAGATCTTTCATTCGAATCGAGTCATACGTATATACTTATGATACATTATGAAAACAGAATGTGTGTCAACTTTTATAAATCAAAAAGAGGATAATCAATAAATATATTTGTCAACCATATTATCAATAATATTTGCATAACGATATCTACCTCGACTCATGTTAATCATACATTTGAAAAACGAAACAGAATTTTTCTCTTGATGATGAAATGAATATCGAATTGAATATTGACCTAATGATGAATGCTGACATTGAGATTGTTTACCAACATGTCATTTTGCCATATAGACACCCACCGAAACATCCAATATGATTTTTACATGTTAGGTGATCAGCGCGTTGAGCACAAATATATATATATATATATATATGTAGCTGTTGGTAAAATAACTGCGAAACGCACGGCCGTGATCTAGCTTTTTTCTTCTTCACCGCGCGTGTGAATTCGAGGAATACTGCGCCGTATACTCCCATGTTGGATATTGGGATTAGTTCCAAAAAATAAATCGCCATTATTTCGGAAGCAAGCCTGTTGATCATCAGACATCATAACGTACTCTGATAAACATTTCATTAAAAGTACGAAAAATGCTATAATACACGCTAAATCCGATTTATTTCGCTTCACTTTACATCATTATCATTTCGAAATGATACATGAAAATCCACATTTTGTTCTTCACTTTTATCATATTTCCATTTTTATATAGATAACAAGCAGTAAAGTATAATTGTTTTCTCCACTTTTCTTTTTGTTTCACATTTTAGGTGTCTTATGCGCGGTTAACGTTATTTCGCTGTAACGAAGTGCGTATATATATAAATATAAATACATATATGATGTGTTTATTGTTGTTCATGTGGATTATCCCAATGTTGATAAATATGAGAAAGAAATGCACGACATTCATTTTTCCATAGTCTCCTTGCCTGTTTTTTCAAAATGAAGATTTCCAAGGAACAATTCAAAAGCATATTCCATGCATGAATTCTTTCATCGTTTTTATTTATTTATTTATTTATTTATTTATTTTTTTTTTTTTTCGTTCAATAATATTACGATTTGTATAAAATTTTGCGCTCGGAGAGTTGATGAAACATGTATGTCACATTCAACATGGAAATATCCATACATTTATTGTGTCATAAAAATTTTTGTGCAAACGAATTCATCCACTTATCAATTCATTTGTATTATATATCGCGGAAAAATGGTCAAAAATCAAAGATACTTATCGCTATATCGTGGTATACAAAACAAAGCAAGAAGAACAAATTGAAGAGGAAGAGAATAATCGTTCATAATTACAAATAAAAAATGAAGATTAGAAATAGCTTTACCCTTTGCGTGTCGTGAATAAATAGGACGCATTGGTGGTATTCGCAAGTAGACGTAACATAGACGTGTATGCTGTCGTGTCAAATAAAACAACGTGAACCACGTTTGCGCCAATAAACACTAATTCTTTCTCAAAACATATCATTACTAGACTAATTTGTCCCCATATTTCTTTACATTCTAATTATTCATCAAAATTCTTGTATTAATTATGAGTCAGTGGAGTTCTCGTCATTCACGTTCGCTCATCTCAATACTTCTGGCAAGTTGAATAAAATAAAGGAAAAACAAAAAATAAAAAAAAAAAAAAAATACTAATGCAAAAGCAAGTCAACAATAATAAATGAAACATTATGTCTCAATTGACTGAATCATCGAGTATCTACGTCATGTATTTTAATCGAACATCAGTCATATATTTGTTGTGTATTTGTGATAAACACAATATTAATTGATAAAGTAATTGTAATCTTGGATCATTATTTAGATGCCGGCCGAGTGCATCGCTAATCCTCTACAACGTGAGCTTGCGGATTCAATAATTCGCATGCAATCTTTGGATGAAATAAGAATTCTCTTGGCTTGCGGTGCTAAACCAAATGAAGTTGTAACTCAAGGCTTGAGACCACTTCATTATGCAGTTTGGCAGAAGTATGCGGATGCAGCACAATTATTGATTGTACGTGGTGCTGATATCGATGCAACTGATGAGTGTGGATATTCTGCATTACATTTAGCAGCTGAGCATGGATATCTGGAGTTGGTGAAGTTGTTGC
This sequence comes from Meteorus colon, assembly GCA_030523085.1. Lineage (NCBI taxonomy): Eukaryota > Metazoa > Arthropoda > Insecta > Hymenoptera > Braconidae > Meteorus > Meteorus colon. The sequence continues at coordinate 25,818 of JAPYZH010000560.1, read as the reverse complement.
TCAAACATGGGGCTAAGGTAGATCATCGCGAAGACTCTGGTGAACTTTTTCCGAGGTATATTTTCATATGAGATCTTACTGAAATGCAAATTGATTAAAATTATTCTTTCCTCCCTTCATGTTGAGATGAAAAATGAAAAAACTCATATTCTAAAAATGAAAAATATCAAATAAAATATTTATAGCATGACACAATTATAAGAATTGTCTTGATTGAACCAGAACAATGCTGTGTGATGAGCCACTACGATTGGCCTTGAGGAATCGTCATATAGATGTTGCGAAAATTTTACTGGAAGCTGGCGCTAATCCAAACAAACGTTACTTCTTCGGTTCTGAAATCAATCTTGTCTCACCATTAGATTTAGATTGCATGGAATTGCTATTGGCGTTTGGAGCTCAGCCGAATACGAGAGATCGGGCAGGACTTACGCCACTGATGAAGGCTGCAAGATTGCCACAGGTATCTTTTCATTTATCATTATCATTAGATGGATATTGAATATTATTGAAGTTGTTCGAGCTCATATATTTCTATTGAAACTTTTCAACATTATACTCAAACATTATGAATCTGGTTTTATTTTCTATAATCTGATTATTGTCACTGTGTCCTAAAATATTCCAAATTGTTTATATTAATACAATATGTTGCTGTTGATAATTTATTGATTTGATATCATACTTGTTTTAGGGTATTGCCGCGGTGTTATTACTTTTGAGTTATGGTGCGGATGTAAATGCAATGGCGGATGCAAGACATGACTACCGTACGGTATTACATTATGCAATACTCGGTGGGGACGAATCAGTAATAAATCTGATGATTAAACAAGGTGCGAGACTTGATCTTGGTCAAGATTACCAGAAGCCTACGGCTTTGGATCTTGCTATCCTCAAAGGTGATCCGTCGATAGTTGAAATGCTGCTGCAAGCAGGTAATATCAATATACAATAGATTATTGTTGATAAGATTGGGGAATGGGAGGCACATGCATGCACAATATTTTTCAATTGGCTACTCATCAGAATTTACTCGCACAATCATAAATTTTCTACAGAGTATCAAGTCTATTATTGGTACACTCAATTTATTCTACTTGAGGTCAAAATCGCGGTTGACATAATGTTGCTATTAGATAATTTTAGTGACGGACACTAAAATTATTACATTAACAAAAGACTGTATACGATGATTCCATCAACATTTGATGTAGTAATGTGATACAAAATATGTAAAGAAGGTTCAATTAATGATTTTTTCAAGTGCAGGAATGAAACTAAGTTCAACCTCCACTTCTTTACATGCATGACTCATTGCTCCTATCAACAAATTGATACGATCAGTGAATCTGCCCACTAAAATTGTGTATAAAACAGACATGCGATTTTTGAAACGTTTTCTTTTCGGAAAACTTTTGGAACTTATCGACTCAACGTAGTTTCGATAATTCTGTCAAAAATATTTTGGCAATCAGAGTTCGAGATTATATGAAAAGAGCATATATATTCACGTTTTAAGTGACTATTCGATATCGGGGAGGAAAAATTGTATATAGTGCATATGTATTCTATCAATTTTCAATCACATAATGTTTTATAATAATAGATGATTAATTATAACTGCGGGTGTTGTAGGTGCTGATGTTAATGCGTCGTCACCAATTATTGGCACGCCACTTCATGTCGCGTGTGCCGATAATATTCCTAACAGACTGGAAATACTGTGCATGCTATTGGAACGTAATGCTGATCCGAATTTAGTAATACGGAGTGATGAAGGTTTATCATTACGTCCAGTTCTCGCTGAATATGTGGCATCTAATGAAAATCCATCTGTGGAAGTGGTTGCATTATTACTGAAATATGGAGCGCGTGTAGTGATAAAAACGCAATTCCGTGATCCACATGGTATATTGAATTCTCTGCAAAATACTGCCGATAAACCTAGGTTGTTACGTGCATTATTAGAAGCAGCTGAGAGCTTTGATCCATGCATGATAAGAAGATCTAGCAGCCTCACTGATGCGCAACGTGCACTTGTGATGGAGGCTGCAAGAACTCCGTTACCACTCACCCATCAAGCACGGCTCATTGTTCGTAAACTGTGTGGAACGAAATTACCAAAAATCGTCCGTAGATTGCAATTGCCACAGTCATTGAATCGGTATTTACTTTATGACTTTCATTAAATCCTGTTGCCCCGAAATTCAAATCATTTGTCATGATGCAAATGAATGAAATTTCATTGACAGATGTAAGAATATTATGGTCATTCAGGTGAATTGCAGGTAACTTCAGGTAATTCGTAGAACACTTCTCCTAGCCCCAAGCAATGGACACTGTCTCATATTCATTCGTGTCTGTAAGGATAATTATACTGATAGTGACATTGATAATAATTATTTTCATACATGCCTAACTAAATGACAGTTACGGATCACTTTTCACACTTATCGAGCTCAATGCCACAAGTTATAGCGTATGATGATTATAAGTAAATTATGCCAACTCAACAGACCATTTTGAAATTCAACTTAAACTATCGAATGTCACAGACAATTCATATAATGTTTACAGGGAGCTCATTAGAACAGTACAGCCGACCGCTGTACTTTTAGCTGATAATTCAATTTAATGTGAATATGATGAAATTGGCTCTATCTCATATTATTTATCATACGATGATTAACGTGCTGAACAACGATCACATTATGTTGTTTGCTCCAACTCTACAGAAATCCAGGAATAGTATACAGTTATTCGTAATAAAAGGGTATATTAATACAGATTGGAATACGAATTAGAAGTTTGAAGGTAACGGAATGGTGAAAAATAGAATACACCTCGAAACTAAGAAACAATACGCTACCCTATCGTTCGATACAAGCTATGAATCAGGGTGATTCAAAATAGTTTTAAGCACGATATATCATATTTCAAGTTGTTTCTTCCACCCGAGATGTCAGGTACGACTCATTAAATTCATCAATCATAGCGATGAGAAACACCATAAACCATAACAACGGCAACAACAACGATACTATCAATAACGATATATATTAGGGTGATTAAAAAAAATTCGACTCTTTCGAGTAATAACGAAAAATGTATTTAGTATCGAGAAAAAAATTCTTACCAAAGGAAAATATTGTCACCAAATTTAAAAAGACGTCAGAGGTCAACTAAATATTCCTATCCATATACTGCAGAAAAAAAATTTTCCATAAAAAATCCAATGACTTTCGAATCGGTTGGGATAGAAATTTTCCTCGGCAGATCCCCATAAAATATTCAATTCTCTAAAAAAAATTTTCATTGGGCAGTAATTCATATCTCTGTGAGTTTTTGTCTTCACAAGCCATTAAAGCCAAAAATATGTATAAAACTAACGTTCCAAAGCTTTTTTCTGAAGAATATTGATGTTATTTTAGACAATCAAGTGACGAATTTGTATAACGTTCAATTTCCTACATGATAATCAATAACATTTTGGCGTAGAGTTACTCGTTCATGAGTCATATAAAATTTAACATCGGAATTCCTAAAACTGACCACTGCATGGGATTACCCCGTTATTTTTACAGTGTCGAAATTTTTGTACTCGTAAAATAATTATGATTAGTTATTTAATTGTTCTTATATACATACATGATAGTTAAGTTAAATTTGAGATTCATTGATGGAATAGTTTAGTGCGAGAAAAATTAACGATTTTCTGTTATTTGATATGATTGTGCACTAAAATATTGCATCAAAAGAAAAGAATAATTCGAAATCACCAACTCATGAACGATCTCATGCAAAGTTTTTATTAATCTTTTTTTGTACGAAATTAAATTTTCTATAAGTTGGTCACTCAACTTTCAAACGATAAAATATCAATGTTCCTCAGAGAAAATATTCGAATTTATGCATAACTTGGACTTTGATCGCTTGTATGCACAAGGATTCCCTAAGATAAAAATGTCGCCCTGGAAAAATCTGGAGAGAAAAAATATTCCATGATAACCGATTCGGAAGTTATTTGATTTGTAAATGAAAAAAAAAAAAAACAAAAATAAAATTTCCTCTGTTATGGGGATGGAAAATATCCAATGAGCGACCGGACCCTTTCAAAATTCAGTGAAAATATTTTCATTTAGTGAAAATTTTTCTATTGATAGATGGGAACTCTTCCTATTATGAGTCAAGAGAGTTAAATTATTTGTATTACCTTTATGTATATATATATATTTAAGGGCGACATCAAGACTTATTTTTATATTGGAAAAATCTTTCTGTTTCGTTTTGAAATAGTTTGGGTTTGACTTCTGTATTATTATAATGAAAGGATTATAAAATTATCAAAAAGGGTGTATCAGATTTAGATATACTTGATGAGATAATTGCAGAACTTTTGGTGATATTGATTTCACATTGCAGTTATATAGCATCATGTCTCATTCGGAATGAAATGGTACACAGAAATTAGAAGCAAACATGTTCCTTGATAAGGATGTATATGATGATAAAACATTTTAAAATTACACCAATGTACTTTTATGAGTGTTACATTCGCATGTAGGTATGGACGCCAATGATGTTATGTTATATCGAAATTTCTTTGCCACCCGCATATATTGCATATGTGGATGTCATCGATGATATCTGTTGCCTCATAGTATCTAGAGATATAACATTGACATTACCTGGGAATACAATAATCGCTATCAAGTGTATTCACGAGGTAATAGATTATTTCGCAATTTGATTTATTATATGTCACGATCTCGATGGAAGTATCTATATACAAACAATTCAAATGTTCGACATCCTATGCTGTGATTAATGTTTCAATATTGTGGTGTATAATTTTGTACCTTTATATAATATATAAGTACGATGTATGTTTGGAATAAACCAAGTCAAACTATTCATGGAAAAGATTTCTTTGTGTCAATGATTGATTTTCCCAAATGTATATGTCAATGAGGGTGCCCTCTGAATTGCAAGATAACAATTGTCTACATATTAAATAAACATGTGTTTTATACATGGACAATTGTTAGAGATATACACCTATATACATGCAGACTCATGGGTGCATTAAGTGTTACATTTTTCCTTTTTCATATATGATCTATTACCAACTAACAGTTACCAGTTTCATTTCGTAAATTTAATTCCATTTCGTTCCATCAGGGTTGATTAATTATATTTTCTTGTATTGATACAATATGTTCAATTTTAAAACGTTCATATAAGTGATAAAATATTTTTGTGCGTTTAACAGTGGAATAGTCATGCGATAATAATTGTCAAACTTAAGGGGGGTAAGGCCACTGTAGCATGGTAAAAAATGAGCATATTTAGGGAGTTTTTTCCAGCAAGACAATGGAACGAATCAAAATTCTAAGAAGAGCCTTTTATTGTACATATCACAAACTACTTGAAAAATGCACTTTCGAGCAAAACGCATTCAAAGTTTTTGGTACGGAAAAATTATTGATGAATTTCATTTGTCTCTAGTCAGCGATACAAATGGTCTTTCAAATTAACATCCTGCTCGAACTCTTCTTTTCTATACGCTCTTCAATTTTTAGAGTGGCCAAACCCCTCAAATTAACGAACAAATTAAGTCTATGTTACGAAATCATGATACAGAGCTTGTTTAAATCAAATACATCATTACCATCACAGTCGCTGAGAATATCGCGATCGTGTCCATGAATACTTTTGAATATATCACAACGAATATTCGGAAGAATTTTTTTCAGAAGATTATAATGCATGCATGTCAATACATTAATGCAACAGAACATCATTCGTTCATCCGCGGCCAGAAACACTCATATATATATACATATGGGTGGATCTATTTCTTTTCCACAAAAATGTGCAGGCGTGGGTCATCGATTTGGCTACCAATTTTTTCTTCGAAAGGTGGTTCGAAAAGAAGGTGATCCTCCAAATTAGAGTACAGTACGACAGAATCCAAAACTTTTGAAATACGATGAAAGTCAATTATCCAATCATTCTCAAAATTTTATATCTTAGATTCCATAAAACTTAAAAATTCGAAAGGAAAACGGCATTTTTCTCGGCTTACTTCATATTCTCAAAAAGAGAAATAGATTTCCGTTCTAAATCCAACTCTGGCTTGACTGTGTGATTGAAGCTTGTGATTGAATCACTGTTTCATCGAAATTTTGCCTTGGAAATTTTGAGTTTGGGATAGAAGTGGTTCGCGAATTGAGGATTTTCAAAATTGTCAAAATTTCTACTTAATATGGCATTTTTGCGGTTTTATCCTTCATTTTATGAATTTTACGCGATAAAATAACTTTGTAATTATTTATATATGAGAAAGATAGATAAATGAAGCTTATAAAATTTGATATATTTAGGTCCAATTATAAAAAATCGAAAGATCTATAAAATTCCATTTTTTTTTTCATTCGTCACAACACCATATTCAAAATGTTGGTCAATGAATTTGTAGTAATAGTATTGGGACTGCCGTTTTTCAAAATTATTTGATAACATTAGTTTAAGAGAATGAGGACCACATATTTTTATAATTAATGGCTTCTGCATAGACCTTTTTTTTTTTATCACTGGAGTATAGAATTCTATGAACATGAATCACCGTCACTAATTTGAAATTTTACATTCTACCACCAATCAAAGGATTTTTGAAAATACAAGTAGCCTCAAAATGATATTTTTGCACTGTTGAAATAAGTTCCAAGTTCTTATTGGTTCATACGAACGGGATATTCATTAGCAATAACGCATGTTCAAGTAATGGCCGTCACACATAAGTTCGAACATTAAATTTTTATGATTTCGTGGCATGTATAATATTAAGTTTAGTTTGATCATCTGGCTTTGGCACTGGAGGTTTTCGGTTTATAAAAAAGGTAGGTTATGTATGGATCTACTCGTTCGACATTAGTTCATTTGTACCATACGGTTACCAGTTTATCATAATCTTGGTGATATATGTTGCAACAGTCATATCTGCAGAAAGGATTTTCTGTGAAATCGCCTTGAAATTTGGCTCTTACGAAGTTGTACTCTGTGTAGAAAACAATCCATTCCAACTCAGCGGTGTTTTCGTTGTTTTCAATTATGTGCCGGTTTCCTGTTTTTGTTGTTGTTTATTTTTGAATGCAGAAATTCCTATTATTTTCTAATTACGAGTATACTCGCAGAGACGCTTCTGAGTTCTATTTTCTGGATAACAACTGTTGATCTAACATATGATTTCATAAAATCATGTCCTCATGATTTTCAATACCCAACCAATATCCCACATGAATTTCATTAGGAATGTGATATAATTCCTGCGCATGTTGAACAGATTAACTAGCCCTGTGTGTATGAAACTAATTGGCGATAACTGGTATCAAAATCGTATTAGTAAATCCCCAAAACAAAAATGCCCATATTCATACACTGAAGCGACAAAAGTATACACCTTACTGCACTGGAACGAATCAGCAATATGGGAATAGAAATAGGTGAATGATATTTACCTGTCATACTTCTAATACCAAGGAGGATGAACATTACATGAGGACGAAATGATCCCCATACACAGCTCGAATTTCGATGAATAAACCAGTATTTTACGAGATTAATTTTGGTAAAAAAGTAATCGATAGACCTATTCTCCTCGCCTTGTGGCGTCAACCTATGCATAGTGAAAAAAGGCGGGAAATCTAGATGCATAACGTAAATATGGAGTGGAACTTGGTTTGTCCGTTGCGATAACAAAGTGGCGCGGTTTCGAATGCCAAGAGGGAGGGGATGAGAAATAAAAAAAAAGTTAATGGAGCAATATGTATGTACATATGTAGCCATGCCAAACCAGACCTATAACGGAGTGTGGTGGCGCAGCAGTCAACAAAACGCCGAGGTCCCAATATGTGTGTGGTATGTGTCGTTGTGTGTTGTCCGTGGATGTTGGGTTCAGCCGTCAGGTTCTGTGTCGTCAGTACAAACATCTCGTGCCGGATCTATTTAGGCCTATGATATATCGTTCAAAAACTGGTGATTGTCAAAGATGTGATATAACTAACAAACCATAAGACTTCTAGATCACCCTCAAGTGTTTAAACGAGTAACGTTCAACAACAGGATAAAGATCGTGATTGCGATTGTGCGGGGATTGTGGGGCGGGAGAGTATTGCTAGATAGGGGGACGGGCAGAGGGGGGGATGGTTGAGAAGGTGCGCGAGGGAGACAGTGTGCGTTTGGGTGAGTAGAAAAGTGAGAACGCGCGGGCCACAGTGACTATTGAGTTGGTGTATTAAAAAAAGAACAAACGTTCAATAAATTAAGAGAATAGTGTATTGAGAAAAAAGGTAAATACAGAGTGATAGGGTTTTCTGACTATTTACGAAAATATATGTAAAACGCATCCCGCTACAGTGGGAGTGAGTAGCTTAATGTGCGTAAAAGGGGCGCGTGTGATAAACACGGCGCCGCGGCTACAAATGAGCCTCAGTAGCATCAGCCACGGCGGCGCCACGGTGGGAACATGTCAACCATCTCACCGCCACGATTTGTAAATAGTGATAACAATAACATAGTCACCATTGGTATAAACTATCAGGAAATAAGCAAAATAACGTGTTACCGTCCACAAATAACAACTGCACCAGCAACAAACATTTCAGAGGGCATAACGTCAGTTGACTATTCTCGAGCTCGCGTATCTACATCTTCATCGTTATTATCCTCCTCATCTTCATCATCAACGTCAACTTTATCATCATCGTCTTCGTCATCTTCGTCCTCGTCTGCTTCTTCATCCTCATCCTCATCCACATCCTCATCATCATCATCATCATCATCATCATCCTCATCCACATCCTCATCATCATCATCATCATCATCATCATCATTATCATCATCACCATCATCATCGTCATCGTCATCATCAACGTTGTTGGGAACACCAGGCGTTATAACAACCAACGTAATTGCGGCAACGGCCGCATACAACATGGTAGCGGCGATGAACGAGCATTTGTCGTCGTCGGCGACCAATAGCGTCCATACTGAATTCACAAGCTGTCACTCAGCAGAAAACGACGACAGTAAATCCGCGCCGACTAGTATACTCACATTTCCGTGTGACTTTGATCATATGTACGCTAGCATGACCGATGGTGGCACATCAGCCGCCGCGGCTACCGCGACATCCGCCCTCGGCGTTAGTCCATTGAGAGGTAACGAGGCTCGACTCAATGACCTCGCCGAGGTCAAACACCTTAAGGAATTGTTGTTGTTGCATCTTGATTTGATACAACAGCAATCGGAGCAAATTGTCACTAAAGATAAATTACTTGGTGCGCTTAGACAGGAAAATGAAACGGTAGGTATTGTTATTCTAACATTTGTGTTTGAATATTCACGCAATTATACATATTAAGATATTCAGCTGTGTGCGTGTGTTTTTATGCACTGTTGTATTGTTTTTGGAGTAACAATGAAAATTATCTTACAAAGAAGAATCAGCTGATACAACACTGAGCAGGAAACGTGCATGTTTATTTGTTCTACACAACACGTGCGTTTGTGAGAACATTTTACAGTTTAATCAAAGTAGTCATGAGAATTGACTATTCAAAGATCGAATGAAAACAGGAAAAGGTCTCTTTATTTAGGGAATTTCATTGACCCTAACTTCCGGAAGTTTTTTCTACTAAAGATGATTCATTTGAAGTAACAAATTTGAAACAAAGAAATGAACGATGTGTACCACTAGTTTTCATTAATATTGACGATGATAGATAGATGTCAGTCAGCGAAAAAATTCAATCAATCCAGAAGAATGTTCCATTTGATCATTTATAGAAGATTTACAGGTGATAAGTTCTGATTTATATGGAAAATTAGTGATAAATTTCATGAGAATTTCGCTATTCAAACACTCATTATCATCGGACTTTAGAATGACGGCAACGTTGCAATATGGCGGTCGGAGCGGGAAATGTTCACTCTCGTTCGACGTTAGTGACGTCCCTCTTCTCGTTCAAAAACAAAAATTCGTCTTTACCCTTTATTATTGATTCTCGTAGTATTACTAACACCGTTATGATTTTCCGCTTGGTATGTCCTCCCTATCATATACGAACAGTATAAGCGAATAAGTGATCGATAATGTAATTGTTTGTAACACACATTGACAACGGTCACACATCATTACCCGCCCAATTTTTCTATCGATTAGCATCATAATATCGATAGGATTCAAACATCTAATACTTTTGGACTGGGTTTAAAGCTTCTTTCAGTATTCAGAGTCCTAACAGCATCGAAATCTACATGACTTATTGTGTATCCAAAAATGATTGAAAGTATAATAGATATCGCGCCGAGGAAGTACTTATTTCCTACTTAGGTTGTTACTTTCCGCGATATTTGTAATAAATTCATTTAAGAGCAGAATGTCAGCAGCGGTTGATTGCAAAGAACTTCCTACATTACTTTTCCCTTATTCGTTCATTCGTGTTGAGTTTGAATTTTGGATCCAAAGTAGTTCATTTATTATATCGGGACTTCACTGCTGACGGAGCTGGTGTAATATCCAACAAATCCATTTGGTAGCAATAGACGTTTTCTATTAAATGATCCAAATAGCATTGATATCGTACTATTGATTACTGCTGTATAGTAAGCAGATGACAAACTAAACTCTTTCTTGGTTGAAACTGTGTCTAATCATTTGGGAATATTTTGCAATGATTTTCATGTTTAGGAATAATAGTTATTGAGTTTCTAATCATTCGTTTCTGGCCGTGAAGTTAACAGGCGATGGAAACGAAATACTATTATTTTTACATTATTTGCTTAGAAATTGTTTGACAATGAGGTTAAATGTACTTAGATCATTTGGAATACCATAATTTATTTTATACACTTATTTTCCAACTTGTGATTTTGCAAGTGCATAACCCCCATAGCTGACTCCGTCGATTGATAGGGCGGCAAGATTCGAAAATTTTCATCTGGAATTGTGATTTCGTTGCATACACATATATATATATATATATATATATATATATTCCGTGGAATTGAAATTCAATGAATTGATAAAAAAAGTATATGTTTATTCGAAATCAAAAATTTTGATTAGTTACTAATCAAATGGCAATCGGGGAAGTGCGACATCATGCATCAATGATCGCAACTGCTATAATAATATGGATTTGGGGGGCGATTTCTGGTAGGGGAAAAGGTGAATTCAGTGTTATGATAAATAAATTATAGTGTTCCAAATGATGAGTCTGATTTTATAATCTTTCCCTATCAAACATCTAGTTTTGATTCTTTGACAGAGAATCGTATGAAATGAAGCAAAACAAGGAATACAAATATTGTCACGTGATCATTCACCAAACGGAAAACTTCCAAATTTTTATAAATTTTTTTTTTTATTAATACGTCAAATTCAAATTCAGAGGATGATATCGTTATATATACATATATATAAATTCGCAAGTAGAGAACGGTTCGGGAGGAAAATCTTGATTTGGATGAAGGGCGTGTTCGAATCTTCCCGCCATATGAATCGATGATATCAATTATGAGCTATTTCAAGCCAAATAGAAAATAAAGAAATTATGATGTCTCGAATGATCTGACCGACTTTAACGTTATTTCCTAACTATTTGCGATTGAATAATTCAGAATTGAACAAAAGAACGATTACTTACTTAATAACTATAATATTTCAAATTATAAAATTGTATTGCGAATTTTCCCCAATCAATTTCCGGATAATTAGACATAGTTTCGATTGAAAATGAGTTTTTTACCTGTCAACTATATAGCACTATCTGCTGATTCACGTTATTCATCTCTGTCGGCTTAACAAATGTTCACTTTATCGATCGAGTGTTATGTACATATACAAATTGTGAGTATATGGCGCGTGATAAATATTTTTTGAAGAATTACCGGCACTGTCAAAATAACCAAACTGTCCTGCATCAATGGACGCAACGTGGTTACAGCGTACCACTAAATCATTAACTGCCATGTACTATAAGGGAATTAAATTGTTGCAGCTTAAATTACGATTGGAACGTATGGATAGGAGAGTCAGTTTACAAAAATTACGCTCTGAAAGTACTGAGAATTCAGCTGCATCTGATCACACTGGTCCATGTTCCCCGCCAAATTTACATTCTGTCGGTGGGCCATTGACAACAAATGATCATCATAAAAACGTTTCATCTGATTGCACTACACCACCATACAATGAAAGTTTCAAAATACGATTGAATACAAGTGGAGGCATCACAACTGTAAAGCAAGAGCATTTAAATGACAATCAAAATAAACTCGAGACAAGACATGAGGTGATTGATGACGCAGGAATCGAATGGGATGGAAAGAGAAAAAGAAGATCAGATCCAACACCATTGAACACCGGAACAGGTGGTAAACGTAAACGTGGTGTATCATGCTCCTCAACGGTTAGTAATGATACATCATCAACAATAGCTGATAGTAAAAGTTTGAATCACGATTTGTCGAGAAAGCTCGATAAAAAAGGGAAATCTATCATAAAAAAGGAATCATTTCTCACAACGGAAGAGCACTATTATACGACATTAGGTGATGCAAATTACACCCCATTGAATACAAAATCACAGAAACAAGAAGAGGAAGGGGAAGTGACAAATTTAGAAGTGCCAAGTTGGCGAATACGAATTTACACAAGCTGCTATACAATGGAAGGAACGGAAAATTTGGATGACGAGATATTTAATAAACGTCATTTAAAACTTGAAAACGATGAAAGAAGAAGAAAACGTTGGGATGTGCAAAGAATAAGGTTAGCATAATAATCAAAATATCATTGAGGGAAAATGGATTGGTGGATGAACAGACTTTGTATTGTGAAATTATCATCTCCCACAGACATGATTGACGAGTACGAATGGTACGACACATCACATTTTCTCGCCTTATCCGAGACATATCATCTGTAATCATCGGCATAAAACTTTTTGTCTCTATCCTTCACCTCTCATCGTGCTAGTTCCTTACGGTAGAACTATTTCAAGGAATTGTGCGTCTGGATTTCCAGCCAAATCCTTACTTACCTCTTTTTCGCTAGCTTACTATTCCCATACTCTTATGTATCTATATATTGATTTATCTGATTATTTGTGTCGTGTTTGAACTTAAACCCTCTCTTGATTATTCAAAACTTCCTCCCTCTCTGTTTCCCGATCTATTATTTCCTTCATGAAGCTCTTTCCCATTTTTGTTTTTTTTTTTTTCTATTTTCGATGCTCCCGTGTTTTTTCGTACCTTTGTGCATACAATATTACCATACCATAATTTGTGTGGCATTCTCTTTACGTCTTATGACTGGCACGTCCGTCCTGTAGTCTTTCACCCCTCTTTTATTACCGTGCTTCATACTTGTTTATAAATTTTATTGATTCGATTCATTCTCTCGACATTTTCCGCTCCATTTTGAATGCACGTTGGTCGCAGATCTCCAGAATCTCATTTTTCATACTTATGCCTACTTTTTCCCACATTTCGTCTGTCAGTTTTCACATGTCACGTTGTCCCATTCTTTTCCCAATTCTCCGACCCATGACGATTCCATATGCCTATTGAAGAAATGCGTCAACTCGAAACAATGAAAATGATCAGACATAATAAATCATAGCTCAAGACATGTGTTGATACTTTATCTCAAATTTTGGTCACTATTCATATTTATTCAGACCGTTCCGATTTAAATTTGATTAATCGTAATACATCACAAAATATTGACTGATTCCCGATGAAAAGTGCACGAAAACCAAAACCTGTTCTCTTTTTTGTAGTGTCAACCGGAAAATATTTTTCTTGGCGGAACCACAGGGCACATATTTCGTTTCAATGTAGGATTCCCCTCAATTACTTTTTTGATCGAATCACTATTAGTTTTTCGGACGTGTATGGTGCATTGAAATAATTTTTATTGATATTTCTGAATTGAAAATAAAGAAGAGCAGAATGGTTCAGTTCAAAGATTCTGTAGAACTACATCTTTTATCATTGCTGGCACTTTATCAGTTATATATTGATGAACAGGGACAAAACGCTACAACTTTTTCCATCAAACATTTACGACAAGTAATGATGCAAAAATTAAGACAGTAACCGGCGAGGAAACATTGAAAACATGTTTTCTTTATCTGACGATTTTAATCTGATACCTTTGAATGGAATTCCTCAAGTTAAGGCAGCTCTGACCTCTCCTTATCGTACAGTATTGTCCTTTCTGACTCTACGTCCGATCATGAGTCGTATAATTTATGAGTATCATCCCGGTAATCTCGTAAATTATTGAAATTAATGGAACTGAATTATAGTAAAAAAACCAGAGAATTACCACTACCGTTCTGAAATATATAATGATTGATTATGGCGATAATGATCTCAGTATTTTTATTTGTTCTTGAATCTGGGTGATCATCATATATATAAGTAACTGTGAATGTTGTCAAGTTCAATTTGATTCGATGTGAATTTCCACTTGTTCAAGTGTTTTCAGTTCCGCTCCGCCGTAACTCTATTGCGATTTAACGTTGTCAATCGATGAATATCACTGTATTTCACATGTAGATCTTCTCTTAGTGCAATTGGTTAATCACTGATGTTTAACTATATTAATTTTGGACTCTTCATTTCTGTAGGGAACAAAGACACATTGAGAAATTGAAACAGAGACAAGTGCGTCAAAATCACCAAGCTACTTGTTATAATACAAATCACACTGGACCATGTCCATCGTCAGCCGAAGAGGAAATTGTAACGACACTCTGGCCGGAAATCGATCAAATACAGAGTTTGCAGATTGACTCACAATTACCTGTTTCGGCGTTTGGTGCACCAATACCTAGTTTCATCTCAAGGTAATGCATGTGATGAATTGAATTCTGTTCCAGATTTATTAAACAATGGTCTCCAATTTATTTCCAGTGAATTTTCTCTACCTTGGTTACTGTTAACCAGGTCTAAAAGTCGACGGCCAAAGCGGTCAACGAGAAGACGAAAATCTCGAAGATAGATCCCGAATTCCATGGGATGTATTTTTTTTTCTTCGTAATTGATAAATTTTATTTTCTCGTATTCTAAGAACGTCTCTCCAAACGTTTTCGATACTGTGCAAAATGCAGCACCAAAGATAAACTATATTTCCCCGTGATTTTTGCTTCCTTCATAATTCAATACTGAGAAAAAAAAATGTATTTCATAATAGTATTTTTATCACTTGTAAAATCCCTTGTAAATGAACCATAATTCATCTAACAGATTCGTTTCTAATTATTATCTTTTCCAATTTGTTGTGCACTGCTGATATGTGTCATATTTTTTTTTTTTTTATTTCACTGTATATTCCAATAGATGATATTAATTCATCGAGATTCATTATATTTTTCTGTATAAAATCGTATGTTGTAAAAATTGTAGAAACATTGTTAAGTATAAATTTGTACGAAATATAAAAAAAAAAAAAGGAAAGAAAAAGAAAGAAAAAGAAAAATACAACCAGACATGAATAAATATGTTAGATGATAATTGGTCAGAGAAAGCAGCATAGATCTATCGGCTGGTGTTGGGTCCATGCATGGGAATTGTGGTAACAACTATCAACTATTTCAAAGAATTATTTATATTTTGAAAATGTAGCGTAACGGTTACCCACGAATTCGGTATATTGGTTGTGTAAGTATAGAATTTCGCGAAGAACCATTGCAGTAATCTTTCCCACATGAGAAAACGGCGGCTACGTAATTATATAATGAATTGACAATTGATTGGCGTACTCGGAGGTGTGCATTAAATTTTTCCCGAATCTTTTTTTTCTCTAACAATTACAAAAAAATTAAATATTGATTGATCATTCACGAATATGACAGATTCGATGGAACGGAATATGTCAGCAGGAATGAGGTTCAATATTGGTGATTAATGAGAATAAAGAGATCAACTACGAACTCTTCTTACATATCTTCACTTCATTCCGGTGATGTTAACTTCTGATAATGATAGTGTTGGATGAAAAACAATACAATTGCTCTTATCTCCTGAAGTTATAGTTATCCCTATTTTCTTCGGTAATGTGTTTGTGAATAATGATGAATAATGAAAATACAATTTTTTCTCATCAAGATTCATTGAAAAGATCATAATAACAAATTGATAGGATAAGTTAAATGCTCCGGATATCTTAGTTCGACGAAGTGCAGTCAATAGTTGTCATTAATTGCCCAAATTATAGATTTTGAAGGGAAAAGAGATACTTAATAATATCAATTTATGATAATCTATTAACATTTACAAGAATGAATATTGAGTGATTGATGAGAAAAAAATGTATACGAAAACATAAATGATAATCATTTCATTCGCGGACTATGCATGTTCATAATAAGAAGATTTAATGAATGTTGAATTATTCCACAAATTTCAAAAACATTTCCTGTGAACAATTGATGGGCCCGATTCGTCATATTCTTGTTTGGATATCCACATTTGTTGGAATGTACTTAGACTTGCTAATATTGAACCGCCGATCCATACAGAGTATTTCCTTTCTGGTGGTGCAATTATTTTTATTTTCATGGTAGCTGGTGCCAGAGCTGTAATTTCCTTCTGCATTCTATCAGCAATACCAGGATACATGGTGGTTCCACCAGAAAGGACTGAATTAGCGTAAAGATCTTTTCGAATATCAACATCACACTTCATGATAGAGTTATATGTTGTTTCGTGTATTCCACATGACTCCATACCGAGGAAGCTAGGTTGAAACATTGCTTCAGGGCATCGAAAGCGCTCATTGCCGATTGTGATGACCTGATGCGGGATAATAAGTGAGGAAACGTAGATTAAACAACAGGTTGAGCAAATATTCCCAAAATGAATTCTGTATCAAGATTAATTTGAAAGTTGAATAGTTTTAGTACCTGACCATCAGGAAGTTCATAACTTTTTTCAAGGGCGCTTGATTCCGCAGCGGTGGCCATTTCTTGCTGAAAGTCAAGGGCGACATAGCATAATTTTTCTTTGATGTCACGTACAATTTCGCGCTCTGCTGTTGTTGTGAATGAATAGCCCCGTTCGGTGAGTATTTTCATGAGATAGTCAGTAAGATCTCGACCAGCAAGATCGAGCCGTAGTATTGCGTGCGGCAATGCGTATCCTATTGAAAGACAAACAATCAAGTTTCTGATTCAAATAGCTTTTATATATATTTCTATATGCCATTTGATGAGTAGTCAGCGACAGTTATTTACGATCGTGTAAAACGACATTTCGTATAAAGGCATCCACGACTGATTATTAGTGGTATTGGTAGAGTTACATGTATGTGTATCCATACAGATTCGGTGAGTGAAACATTAACAGGTCCGTTGCCTGTGAAATCATCAACAATTCTTATCCGCACTGATGAGTTTTACGAAAGATATAAATGATGAATGCAGTGAATTTGATGACGATATGTGCGTCAATGGTGCCTAGTGCCAATGAGTCCTAATGTGACATTGACAATTTTTTCATGTGATGTATACAACTGGGAGAGGCATGATGTTCGATCATTCCTTGATGAAATGAGAAATATGAGTGAATGAAATCTAGAAAGTATCCAGTATATACTTTGAAGGGTACAATCCATTTTTTTCTCACAAAGGCATAATGGAGGATAATACTATAATGGCATACTTCCAAATCATAATTTTTTTTCATCATCTGTCAATATTATTATATTAAATTTCAAGAAATGCACGAGAAATGAAGAATTTCATTTCAAGTTTCTTCAATGTGCAGGACACGTAAATAAAAAAAGAGTTTTTGTGCATGGAATCGTTGTAAATTAGTATAATCTGAGAAAATTGCACGAATATTTTACCTTCATATATAGGAACTGTGTGAGAAACACCATCCCCGCTATCTAAAACAATACCAGTGGTTCTTCCCGACGCATATAAAGACAATACAGCTTGTATAGCCACATACATTGCTGGTGAATTGAAAGTTTCAAACATGATTTGGGTCATTTTTTCACGATTGGCTTTTGGATTGAGCGGTGCTTCTGTCAATAATACGGGATGTTCTTCCGGTGCAATTCTCAATTCATTGTAAAACGTGTGATGCCATATTTTCTCCATATCATCCCAGTTAGTAACAATGCCATGTTCAATGGGATATTTAACTGTCAAGACTCCTCTCTTACTTTGCGCTTCATCTCCAACATAACTGTCCTTCTGACCCATACCCACCATTATTCCCTAGAAATGAATAGTAATAAATAATTGCATCAATCTCTATTTAGCAATTGATTAATGTGCGATTTCCATTGCATATAAAACTTAATAATACCTGATATCGAGGTCTTCCAACAATGGAGGGAAAAACGGCACGTGGCGCATCATCCCCTGCAAAACCAGCTTTGCACATTCCCGAGCCATTATCGACTACTAAAGCTGCCACATCGTCATCACACATTTTGCGTCACCCGATCAAAACAATTATTATTATAATCACGAAATAAACTTATAATAAAGTTTCGATGATAATTATATTTGATGGTATATATGGTTCGTGTCTTTCTATCTTTGCGCGTTTAAAACTTTTGATTTATGTTAAATGCGATGTTGCAGATGTATATATTGTTGACTTATGTAGACTGTACAACTGTGTCTTCTCATCGAGCAATAATGTACCACTGCAGCAAAAGCAAGTGGCTTTATATCAACTCCCCCCTTCAACAACGCTTTATATTTGTGAGCATATATGGACAAATGTTCAGTACATACACTTGCTCTAAATAATTTCATGACCTTTTATATTTTTTTCAATGCCAGTATTATTATGTATATCATGTGGATTTCCAGCACTTTACACGTATTTTATTAAACAATATACAATCAAACTTTTTCCCCTTTCTTTCGTTTTTCCCTTTTTTTTTCGTTTTGTTCCGTCGGAAACAATAATTTCTCTCATTCTCCTAAGTATATATACATATATATATGTATGCATGTATACACTAATTGTTTTATGATATTCATTGTGTTACCATATTCATCAGTTGAAAAAATTATATCTCATCTTTGTTTTTTCCCCCTCTTAAAAAGAAATTCGATTCAGTGATTGATTGATTAATATGAAAAATTCACACAAAAAAAATGGTGATTCGTTTTTTTTACTGTGGTAAATTAACAAACCGCAAATGTGGAATCTGTAGAATGAATGAATTACCTATGAGTCAATCAGAGCATGTAAGTATGATCTTCTTTTTTATATACAGCGACGTATATGCTTCGTCTTCACTTGGGATGTCGGTTGCGCTGGCACCGCACGCTTGTGAAATTACGGGAATTCAGTTCACATTAAACAATTCACATCATTTAGATAATCAACGATGAGAAAAACACGCGAACCTTTGGATGAACAAAAAATTTGGAAATCTCGTATAATTTTCACTACTCATACATTTTACTCATTGATCTTGGCCTTATTCTCCAATGCCAGTTATTTTTTCTTCTCATTCTCTCCAATACTGGGTGACGATTGGCTACGATACTATCCGTCATCAATTGTACCAAATCGGGTTGATGTTTATTCGATTATATGTATCAACATCACATTTGTTGACTAAACATTCAATTCGGCTGCATTTCAAATTTAAATGATTGCTCATGGCCGAAAATTACCTTACGTCATAGGAATTATGGCCTCATATTCATTTTCATGATGTATAAAAAAATGATAAATAAGTCGTAGATATGAAATTGGTGTATGACTTGTAAGGAATTATGTTCAATGATATTGACAATGGCGTGGAAATGAAGTTGAATGATGAAGTCGTAGCAGATTTTTTTCATATTTAAAGAAAAACCAAGCCACCAACACTATATAGTTAAGCTTCAACATTGAACGTACAGTAATAAGAATGGCAAATTATCATTTTACCTACGGTGCGCGTCGTTCCAAAGGATAACTATGCTGAACAAAAGTATATGCCTTCATTATGAACGCCGGATTGCATCTCATAATTAGCGGTTTGCTTAGTAATATTAATTAGGGTATAAAATGCCCTCCTTGCACCAGCTTCATGAAGATTAAAACGTCATACATCTATGATGAGTCTTTTTATGAAGATTGTTTCGATACTTTCGTATCACAACGTTCCGCATATGCAAATTATTTTGTTCATTGCATCATATAATTTTCATTAAAAACCGATGAAGAGAATTTATAATCCCATCGTTTTTTGGAGTTTGATGTTTCTCGGATGTTTACGGAGAAAAATAATCATTATTTAGATGCATCGTGATCGCTGAATGCCCAAAAGTAACGAATTGTACTTTTGGTACATGATACGGTTCGGGGAATGGAACATCAAACCAGTAATTTTTTTCCAAAATAATTCAGATAATTGAGAAAATTAAAATCTAGCAAAAGTAAAATATGACGTTACATGGAACTCAGCATGCCCATTGTCTTATCGGTTTCACTCATTCGTGGCTGTTGAATAGAGAGAAGTTTCACGGTCGAACTTCACGGATGTTGTAATTTACCAACCACAATTTCATTGACAGTCCCATTGAATTTCACTTATACACTAGTTATATAGTACAAATATATATATATATATACATTACTGCAGAATGAATTAACGTTCCATCGGTTAATTGCTAGTGAATCTAGATCAAGTTCCCTGACCCAAACAGAAAAATTACTCCGTCAATGTTGAATCCATTATAGGCTCACACCAACACTATTGAATTAAGAAAAAGTTCAGATGGTCAATTTAGATGCAGAGTCATTATTTCGGCACAGTTCATCTAGAAAACAGTATTGATCATCTTATTTGGGTCTTATATTTCAGAATATTCATATTTGATAAGTGGAGAAGTTCGAAGGAAATAATGCGATTGAATTCGAATGAAACCCAGTACGTCAATAAACTGGCAAAATTTTTTTGCGTAAAATGATTTGCTGAACTGAAACATTGGTATAAATCCAATTCATTGAGTATCATAGGTTTATATTGCTGCTGCTTCACCAAAGAATGATATTTCTCAAATACCATACAAATTAAGTTCCTCAATGTAGTACAAATATCTTTTTCAATTTCTTCATTGATGAGGCCATTGAAATTCACATACAAATCAATTTGAAATAAATCCATTTTAAATGCTATCCAATACTCAAAATGCCGCGGACATTGCGCTGAGATTGTGAAATAAATTGTTTCAGATATAATTTTTCAATCCAAAAAATCAACGAAGTCAAACGAAAAACTTCTATAATTCGTTCGTGTTGCGTGATGATTCTTTATTGCTCTGCCCATTTCAATTCGTTCCAACATCAATTAGTCAGACTGAGAAAAATATATTTGAAATCAAAATCGAAGGAATGAACGATCTAATGGGATTGCAGAATTTCCGATCTTTCAAAACATA
Organism: Meteorus colon; assembly: GCA_030523085.1. NCBI lineage: Eukaryota > Metazoa > Arthropoda > Insecta > Hymenoptera > Braconidae > Meteorus > Meteorus colon. The sequence continues at coordinate 4,330 of JAPYZH010000560.1, read as the reverse complement.
TAGCCACAATTGGCAATAATCAAGGAAAATGATGATAAAATATGACATTTGTCTGATGAATTTTTATATCAGAATATTCCTTGATTATTTTTAATTTTCAATAAGATACAAACACTACGAATACTTTTTTCGTGAATTTGTTTTTTTCTCCAAAATATCTTTCCCTAGAATTTTTTCAACTACGTAAAGTCATTTTTGAATATTTTCATTATATTCCAAATAATTCAGGATTTATTTATATGAATATATGAATATTTCTGATAAAGTTGCTCCGACTACATTTTCCGATGCCGATGTAAACTCCAGGAATGAATACTCCTTTTCATACTCATTTTCATTAAAATTTTAAAACTGTTCTATTTTCTACTCTGGGAAGTGTATTGTGAAAACGCTGTAATCCCCAAGTAATTCCTTGACAATCATTATTTCCAAGACCCGAAAAATCTCTACTCTTCATGTTGTATCACAATTTTTTCGGACCTACAATCTGTAGTACCATTCACATATATTATAACAATTTGAATGATGAATTATATCGTATAAATATGCAATATAGGATATCTGTATGAAAATATTCCATATTTGAAAGTTATATTCATAATTATGTGTGCCCATACATTCTAATTTTGATGAATTATGCTTTTTGGAAGATTTACAATTGTGAGAATACTCGATGATAGGGATCCGTTTTTTTATTAGATGAGGACTACACGCATGATTGATAGCATCTAATTGCTGGAAGATATACTGTTTATACTATGCTTCTGTTCATTCAGAAGTCAAATAAAAATTTCTATTTATCCCATAGACCAATTTCTTTCATTCGCGTCTGGAAATATTTTTCTAATGCATTTGCGCATCTGTAATATTCCGTATCAGGACTATTGTATAAACGACAATTTGTGAATATTCGTGTCATATCAGCAATAAACAGCCTCCGTGTGACATAGTAACGAGTTTTCAAACGGTCAGTCATAGTTTTCAAATCTGCAACAAAACCATCAACATTATTATTGCCATCATCACCATCATCACCATCATTATCATTCTCATCATTGAACTCATTAACGGAGAGTGAGATGAATTGTACGATGATACAAATAATAATTCAAATATGAAGTTTGAGCAAAAATTAAGAATAAACATACCCATGGGATATTTAATGTGGTCATAATAATCAGGAACGTCATTTTTATCAACTGGTTTGAGAAAAGGCCATGCCGTACTGTGATTCTTGACACTATTGAGTACATTCTTCAGAGCATTGTAGAGTGAATCAGTAATATCTAAACATGCTTCCATGGGCTCGGGCCCAGGAGTGCCCTTGGCAACGCCTCGTGTGCGTGTCTGCGCATAACTTTTCCATCCAGTCTCGCGAATTCCGGGAATTGATTCAACAGGAATACCTCGAACGCCTTCTTTGAAGCACGTCAATCCTGGATGTATTTTTTGAATTTCTTGCTGTCTCTGTTGAATCAATTTTTTGACAATCTCTTTCTGTCTTCTGATAACCGCCGTAAATTCCGTATAAACAATTTTAGCATTCAACTCGCAATGCATGAGCGTTGCGCCCTCATAGTCTTTAATATAACCCTGATACATTATGCGAGGCAATTTAATGTCTTTACTGAAACCCTGTTTTTTGAAATAACCAATAGCGAATTCATCCGCAAATGTTAAAAAATGAAGCATATTATTTTTTATATGATAATCTTTCAACATATTCATCAAATGCGTACCATAACCCTTTACTTGTTCTTGGCTTGTCACTGCGCAAAAAACAATTTCAGTAAAGCCTTGAGTAGCGAACATTCGAAAGCAAATTCCACCGATAGGTCTACCATCTTTTATTAATGCCAGTGTTTTGTGTTTTGGATCAAATACCAATTGTGATATATATTCTTTAGGCATGCGTGGCAATTGGTGGCTGAACACATTGTGAAGTCCTACTAACCATAACATTGTTTGTTTGGATACCGGTTGTGTTAAACTATTACCAATTACGTGAAATTCAATAATTTTTTTGCTTTCCTCGAGTTTAGCTGTCTCGTCTCTCGGTACGTTTGGTGGAAAAACAGCATCTGGACCGCACATATAATTTGGATCGTTGATAGTGGCAATTATTTCAGCGACAGTTTCTTCTGGTAAATCTTCGAATGCCTCTTCAGTACGTTTTCGTTTATTATCCAAACGACTCTCACCATGCAATCGTTTCTCATTCAATCGTTTAATACCAGGGCTGATGTTTATTGTTGTGAAATTGTCTTTGTCATTGGGAGCAACAGTGACTTTCTCAAATTCTCCAGTTCTTCTTGTTAAATTGCCTTTAGATTCGAGTGCAACGTTCAAGTGAGATGGTGGCACTTGTTTGAATTCCGGATCCCAAATTGGAGAATTTTCTGAATATATTTCTACTTCAAGCATTGACAAAAATTTTGGGAAATGAGTCAGTACGAGAACTCGCTTTTCTGGTGACATTCGGTCACGCTCACTATGACATTTGTCCATTAATTGTCTGCACACTGATTTAAAAACAGCCTGCAGCATTGTTCTGCCAAATACGAGAGTGGTGTCATAATGCGGGAGAGAATCGCAAAATGCTGGTACATGGCAAAATACCAGCCATCGAGTATAATTTATTTTATAAGCTGGTGCCTCATCAGCATTAACAGCAGTTCTTCGCGCGCTCGGTGTCTCAAAGTTCCAATGATTTAAACAATGAAGAAACATTTTAGCCAAATCATACATCGCTTGCCATTCACGTTGTGACAAATGACCAAATTTATATAAAACAAAGTTTGTTATGGCTTTGGCAATACTTGGACGTTCAAATGGTGGCTGTCCGAGAGGGCCCTCAATCGTAGGTTTCGTCATTGAGAGAATGCACTTGCGTAGTAACTTGAATAAGTAATAGTAAACCTTCTTCGTATCGGGATCTTCCTCTCTATGCATACCCATAAATATATTATCCACATCAACCACCATTCCTAACAATTTGTTTATCTCCTCGTCTGATTGTTTCGGTAAGTGGCTGATATGGTTGTCCAGTGTGTGGGTGCAACTTCTACATGGATCACAGAAATTTGTTACTGATTGTTGCATATCATTTTTCGGTGATTTGACCAAAGGTTGACTATTTTTCCAACCATTGCATTTGCATTCTTCTATTTGACATGCACTGTAATTCGCCAATTTCAATAACTTTTTCACTTGAGGCCAGTTGAATACGTGTTGTTTGCGTTGTTGAATTCGTTGAAGATTGTTTTGTCGACTTGCTTGATCTGGTGGACGTGGTGAATTCGTTTCAGAATTCATTGATGCTGCATTTTGTGAAGTACTACTTACAGACTGACCAGCTTCTTCGGTTGGCACAGCCGCTGTACCTCTTCCAGTTTCCTCGGACGACATTTTTCATTCATCAACGATATTATTGTCTATATTATATCAATGTATACACTATTCGTATATCTTCATTCTATTACATTGTAGTTTCTGTACAGAACTCTGCTCAATTACTGCGTGTGAAACATTTTTCATCGGGTCAAATGTGTCTCACGCAAAAGAAGAAAATTAATAAATCAACAATATAGAAATCATTTTTGACACTGAGTTTTTTAACTTACTGTCATTTGTTGACAATTGAGAGAGGTGGACGATAAAGTCACTGGAAGTCAAAAATGGTTATAATTAGTATAGGGATGACAAATTTCGAGGAATTTACTGTATACCTATGTAAATTTATGACCTATCTCTCACAACACTCACATTTTTTTATATATTCTCCTATATTCTATTTTGCTTTTATTGTCTATTATATGTTGATTGTTATGAAGGTTTATGGTTAAAATTGTGAGATACCGCCATATTGGACTCTTGAACCACCATAAAGGTGTACAGAAACTTTTCTTACCAACTTATCGTAATGATCGTATTCGCTGGGTGCGTGTTTTTAGCGCCACCTAACGTTATAACTTACGGTGGCTTTTTTAATGTGATTGACATGTAGTAAAACATAAGTTTTGATTGAAAGTATGATAAATAAAAATTGAAAAATATTTTATTGTTATGTAAAATGTGAAAACTTATGTCAAAATATTTTTTTCATCTATTTTGAATCAGATGCAAAAAGAACGTACGATAAAAAAACCAAAACAAGTCTTGTCTAAATTAGGTTGAGTTATGTTAAAATTCGCGTCAAGATATGTTTATTGTCAAATTAAATGAAAGCATAAAAAAAAAATTACATGATAAAATTCAGAGTTGTATTTTTATATATTTAGCTATAACATAACTATATTTAGCAACGAAAATATATTAAATTTTGTTCTCT
>JAPYZH010000559.1:0-37785 GCA_030523085.1 Meteorus colon | reverse complement strand
ACTTCATAATAGTCCATCGTTCTTACCTGTGTTGGGAGCATGCGCTGACAAACTTTCAGCTTTTATAAAATAACGAAGGTCTGGGGTTCACGGGCTCTTAGACTATTACATTGAAATACCAATATTTTCACCCAAACTAAAAAATGTGTGTGTAACTAGGGATTGAGAAAAAAATGACATTCGTTTTGTGAATTTAACGGATTTTAAATATGCGGGAAAGGCTTTCAAAACTTTTCACGAAAAATATTTATTTTTCGTAAAGTGCGAATTGTACCATAGTACGATCAGTCTTCTTTTTCCTGGGACTCTGTAGATTTATAAAATTAAATGTTTTTTTAATAAATAGAGTGATTTATTAAGTTAATCAAATTATTCTGGGGTTTGAATAATTACGAGTTGGTCACACAATTTCATGATGGAATTTCATATTATCCTCAGGAATTGTTTCTGTGAAGCTCTTGTTTTTTTTTCACATTTCTCTTTGTTACTTCTAATTTTCTATCTTTTTTTTTCCTTCATCTAATTTTTTTTGTGTCTCCTAAATTTATACTTGACAAGTATCGTTATCTTGTTTTTTGGTACGATTTCCCCGACAAAGTAAATAAATGAATAAATTTCGTGCCTATGTAGTTCAGAAATAAATTGAAAGACTCCAAAGTTTCTTCTGTGGATTTCACTACGATTGGTGAGATTGAACTGCAGGACTGAATATTTATATTTCAGCTTCAAATATATTTGAATTGAATATTTTTACGTTTTCTATGAAAAAATCTAGATTTCTCTTTTATTTTATTCATCAACAATTTTTCCAAATAATAAAAGATCCCACGAAATTTGTAACTGGAAAATGAAACTTTCTCTCTGTGTTATAAACATACGTGATAATTACTCACTTATCAAAATCAGAATAAAGGAGAATTAACAACTATGAATGTGTCAAGAATTTTTATGTGAACAATAATATTCAAGACATAGTGTAAGGTAGTTGAGTAGAGATATAGTGAACGCGAGGAGAACGAGAAAGTCAAGTAGCACCGGGTGGTATAAACGGGGCAACTGTGGCTCGTTGGGTTGGAAAAGCCACGGCAGTGATCGAGCAGTCGCGACTTAATGAAACTCTTAAGTGTCGACTATTAATATGACTTGAGAGTTAGTAGAGCAGTATAGAATATAACAAGTTTCTATTATACAGCAGCCAACAGACCACTGTTAGTGAATGGTGGGTGTGACGATGAATTTTCGTGACCAAAAACGTGTAATATAAAAATTCCTGCAATCATTTTTACAACATCGCTGAACATACAGATATATTTATGTTATTTCGACGAGTCTGAGGCTAATATCAGTGACTACAAATCATGCATGAAATAATTGATGGCGTTTATTGGCTTATCAATGTCCGAATAGACCCATTTGAATTTATTTCTCCATGTTTGTTCACGAATTTTTTGCCAATTTTCAATTTGACCCGACGCTCAGGTCGAATGTAAATCCATAGCATGTGAAAGCATGTTCAGTCCATATTGGCGTAACGCGTTTATCTATCTATATATATATATATATATTCATTCTATAGTTGTACCATTGAAATGTGCATTGAGGCTGAAGGATTGACTATTACTGGATGAATCGCATATTCATTCCATGATTTGTGTTTGGTGTGTGAATTATCTCGCCACTGATATAAAATTTTGAGGAAAAAATATTGGAACTGAATAATTTTATTTACTCGTAGAGCAAAAAAAAAATTTGCGGATTTGGCTCAAACAGACTCTATTTTTTTTCTCATGTGTGCAAACATTTTCATTCGTATTTTTATTTATTGGCCAGGAGTAAGCGACGAATAAAAGCGAAAGAGTATAAAAAATATAAATAAATATATAATGTATAGTATACATATGAGATATGTATATATCTACGTTTGTGCATATGTATATGCATATATGTATACAAGTTATGAGACACTCGGTCGTTTAGTTGGTAATTGATCAACCAAGCGAGAGTTGCAGGGATATATATGAATATACCTCACAACGTTCCCCAGAGAGGTAAAAATATAAATTCTATTTTATCAGCTATATCTCGTCTTCTCGTGGGGGTAATGAATTAATTCTGGTGGGCACCGTATGAAAAATGCTCTTGCAAAATGACGTGCGCTCATGGGGGCTGTGTTGGCGTCCATCGTCAACCTTTTTCAAATTGTTAACTAGGGAGGAATAAAAATGAAGAGATAAAACTGAGGAAAAAAAATATCAAAATTTCATTTATTTCTATTCTTTGTTCAATTAATTAATTCAGTTAAAAGAAGAGAACGGAATTCAATAAGATTCACTTGAAGCAACTGATTCTTTTTCATTCTCCTATCAAGCGCGGGATAAAATAAAATAAACAACATATAAATCGATATTGGTCTCAGAGTGGAGTGCAGAAATGTACAACAAATATAAAGGTATATGACGGAATATAACTGGGAAAATTTATACATCGAGTAGATCTATAGCGGTGGTTACGCTCGACCAATTCACAGCATCAACGACAAAGTTGCGATTTTATTGCTCTCTTGGAAAACAAGTGCAGATACATGGTTGCACGTAATGCGAACACGGCGCGGGTAGGATGACACGGTGAAATTCACGAGTCGACTGTACACCCTATTAAATGCGTCGAGTAGGCGGCGGCACGCCCGCACGCTTTAAACGTTCTTCCGTTTCATTCCATTTGTTACTGGTCTATACATGTACGTTTATATACACACATTTATTCATCTATATAGGTAGTAGGTAGATCCTCTTGACGCGTTACCGGGTTTTCCGCTTTCCCTCAGCGGCCGGTGGACGCGTCCCGTCCCGTTGTTTCCGGCTAACCAAGCGCCAGTACAGTTGGTGCACCCAATAGCGAAGAGCGAATGCGGGAATTACCTTTCATCACTTTTCATACTCGATGCCGGATCGAACAACCTCGTCACTCTACCTCACACCACTGTACGAATCCAATGAACAAGCACCCGACAATTCGTCTTGGTATATATATGAAAAAATTGATCGAACGCGTGCTCTCGTCCGTCTCCGCTTACATACACCTGCAGCTGACGCTCTCGTTGTGACGACGACGAGAGAGCGTCGCGCATATATTCGAGCTTATACTTGAACGTTCGCGTCGTCGCGATCGCAGCGATAAAACTCACGACTCTCTTGTCGTTCGAACTCTGCGACGAGGCCAATACGTGCGACGGGTAATTTTCATTTCAGTTTTTTTTCTCCTTCTTCACTATATTTTTACGGAACGTGCAACGTGTATTTTCATTTTTGCATTACTGTTTTTGCAGAAACTTTGAATAAAGTGTGGTCTTTCAAGAGATGTATTTTATTGCAGGAGTATATAGAATAATCATATTTATTATTGGATTGGAAATAGTAGAATATTATGCAGTCTTCGATTTTTATGAGAAGTATTAATAGAGCGGCCATATGTTCGCCTATAGAAAGTTTCCGCAATTGTTCAGCTAATTAGATATATGAGCAGCTATTTAGAATGCTTTCGTTATGTTCATTGTAAGAACGAGCATTGACAGTTTGTTACTGTGATTATTTATGAATTATAGGAATAATATGCTTAACATTATATGGTTAACGATTTCATTTGAACGGATTTTCACAGAATTCAATGCTACATTCAGTCGGAATTATATCGAGTCCATTGTAGGTTAAATCAATTTGCTTCGTTTGTACAAAATTGCATAACGAAGTTGTTATAATCATACTTTCGATCTCAACACCATTGTTAACATTTTCGCACGCTAACGATACTGCAGATAGGTATTGCATGAATAACTTCTACAATGTTGAAGAATTTTTTTTTATATCAAACCTAATGATCACCATCATTATGATAATGATTTATCATAGTGAAAGATATGGCGATAATATGTTGCAAAAGAAAAGCAATTTGTCGATTATTTCTATTGATTAAAAAGTAGATGTCAAGCCGGAAAGTTCGAATCGAAAAGTGTTCCACAATCTGCATCAAAATATAGAATTCAAAATCAGATCCGCACTTGGTATTCATTATCTTCCGAGCATGTATATGATAATATTATTGGAAAATAATCCGGTGTATTTTTGGAATTATGGTTGAACAGTTTGACAAAACCGAAGCTGGAAATAAAAATCGTGTGAAGGCCACAACAATAAAAGACTCGAAGTTCAAGTTTATGAGGTCATGCTTTTTTTTGAATTACACTGTGCGGAAAAACTGAATTCAAATATACTACTTTCTCATTCTCCGATGAGTCCACTCATCAATCAATCGAAATCGGAAACTGTTTAAACGATATTAGTCTCATTCCGACCATAATCCAAAGAATTTCTCTGTTGTATCCTCAGGCGAATGTTCTTTTGATTGCATTCATTGCAATATCTTGTTCCCGTTACTTATCTTATTGATTGTATACAAATAAGTTCCTCAGTGTATAAATGCGAATACCTACAACAAAATAAAAGTATAACTCAGTTAGTTCGACGCAAATTGGAAGATCATGATTAACAGGAAAAATGGATGAACAGTCCCCTTAGAAATTTCATTTTTAGGAAAAATTACAAAAGTTCTATGCAATAGGAACCAATCGAACTAATTGGAATAAAAACAAAAAAATAATAAATAATCAGAAACATATTGATACGTCTCAGGATCACACAATTATTCCTATGTCAGAAAGTTAAATTTATCAAAATCATTGATTTAGCGACAGAAAGATGCGCCACAATCTCTATCTGTATTATTATATCATCGCACGATTGCATAATTCGTAAATCTAAATTAAACGCAAACTCCGATGCTTTCAATATTATATAGTTCAGTGCTGAAATACATCAGACAAAACGGGGTAAGAGATATTCTGAATTAATTCCATGTCAGTATTTAGAAACGATGTCTTAATAATCAAAATATTACATAAGTGGATTGACCTGAAACGTTCCTTCCTTAGAAGAATATGCAGATGAATATATAATAGGAGCTCATTTACATAAATATGTATATATATATATATATATACATGTACATTACCCTGAGAATATTGACATGGATATAAAAGTATATAATATGTATATACATTGTATGCTTGATTGCACCGTGTCAATGAACAGTGTATATGAAGACGGATTCTAAAAATACTCAACTACCGCCGCGAGCTTAACGAGAGCGCTCAACTTTTAATGAGCTCGATGAGTTAATTATGAACCACTGCGGCGCGACTGTAGTAAGTATAGCTGGAAGCCTGAAGATTGACACTACAACCGACGCGCATTGAATAGACTTGGTCATTGCCAAACTTTACTCTCCTTCATATATCAAAAGAAAATTATAATGTGTATAAGTAATTTATACAAAGACCTATATGCATAATCGGCGTTCTCGTTATCGTGTTTGCATGCAGAGCAAAATTTAAGCCCAAGTTTTGATCAATAATTTCATGCTCTTCAAGTAGTAGACATAAACGATTAGTCCAACCTTAACCGATTTCCAAACTACGATATGGATGTGAAGCGCCTCGAATTTCTTGTGACTCATATTTGGGATGAATTGTACTTAATAGACACTAAATCATCTGTCGAATTCTAATAAGGTCTTTAGTTATTAATACTTCCGTCGATGCATTAAACAAACAAACAGAAGATCAAACACTCAACTGTGATATTGATATTCTGTGTATGATATAGCCGACATGCGTAGGATGCAATGAGGTATTGCAGCGTAGAATCAAACAAATATACACCAAATGCCAAACCAAGTCTCCAATATTTAGTGTTTTCGGACAATTATTATAAGTACTTATTACATTTAAAATATAACCAATTCAAATGTGTCTATCATCACTACATAAACGTAATTCACTGCCATATAAAAATAAACCCCACATATAGCCAATAATAAAGTTTGGAGAGTGTACAATAATAATTAATTATCATCAGTGTTGAAGCACAGTTGCGCCCCACATAAAGACTACAATACTACCAAGTTTCAAATGGGAAAAAAACAAAGTTATCCAACTTTTCCTTAACCGCTAGTGTAACAATGACTTCGCACTCTCCTCAACACAAAAAAAAATCATATATAAACATATATCTGATAAAGAAAAAAAAGTTCACCGTTGGAGAACTGTGTTGGCAAAAAAATGAAAGAGGTATAACCCCTGTTGTTGCCACGGCGTTGAAGGGGCGAAAAAAGCGTCAAGATCCGATGATCGGCCTCGAAATGATTAACGGACTTGGGCGCGCAAAATGGGGAAGCACGTGTAAGTATATATACATATACACACACACACATGTGTATATATATATATATTAGATATGATCTATATAAAACACTCGTGTACTTATATAATGCCCGGCACAGCAACTCTCAGATAGGTTAAAAGTATATGTGTACGTATAAGCGGTTTGGTCAGTTAGAGTTGTGTGTGTCGCGTTCAGAAGTATCAGAAGCCGGAAGTGTGGAAACGAGCGATCGTTACTCATTCCTAGTTCTCTAACGGCAGTTACCATTAGTCTCGGACGCGCCCGTACAGCTGAGTTGCGATTGAGACCCGTTCATGCGAGATGCGATTCCAATACCATTTCCGATACATTTATATGGGTAAACATGTATGTATATAAATATGTAATCGATGTATATGAACATCCATATACAAATCTACTGGTGGACGTTTGACGATACTCTAGCACAAAGTAAAATGACACAACCCACTGTCTATATACAGATGATTTTACTGTTAAAACAGTTTCCAATATATATTCAATTCCAACTCGAGTGCTATCATGTTTATTCATAACTGTGTCCGTCATTGATATTATATATCAAACCATCAAAATGCAAATAGGAAATATATTACTGCAATTTGGTGTCTTTTTTTTTCTAACTGATGCTCAGTATAAATTCAAATTGCGATGCTGCATTTCTTTCTTTGGTTTTATCTTTGTATATCATTGAGTGAATTCAATCATTGGTAGTATTTGGTTGTCGATGGAGTGATATGATGGTATAGTTTAGAGATTATTCATTATGTCGGTCGTAAAGAATTGTTTCATGATCGACGAATGACTATATTGGTATCCTGAAATGAAATTAATTTGGAAACACTATGGTATGAAGGATACATAATTCATAAGAAATAAAGAATGAATGGAAATTTTCGAAAAAAAGAAAAAACAAAATAGATAGAACCAATGGATAATTCACATATTTATATCAATTTTATTATATATTTTTCTTTCATATCAAAGAACTGAATGACTCTCGTTAATTTAGCGAATGCATCATTTCCAAATACAACTAGAATATTATCCGAGATTCAATTAATTTAATTGGCTTCAACATGAGTTGCTGAGGTTCAAGCAATACAAATTAATTGATGTTCAAACTAAAGTAACTTTCTGATGGATTCATGACCAGCTATGTCGCGGAACAAATACCTTGTCAGTTTAATAATATTCCCTATGCAATATGCACAACATCAATCGATATTTGCTTTCCCCAGTGTAACGCATTCATGTGATATATTTACATCTATGTATTCCATATTCGATTAAATATGAGATCTAACATTTAAAGCCAATACATATTCGTATGAAATTGCACTGCCACTCAAACGATGGATATTTTCTAAATTGGAAAAAACTTGAACTGCGCAAGAAGCTCCCTCTTGTTTAGAATATGCAACAGTCATATCTTGATCACGAATATTCCGTTTTATTCCACCAAATAATTCACGAACTAACAATTTATACCATTCATGATCCCCACCTGAATTCCCAACGCTTATAACGACTGTTCTGCCAATACAGAAATTTCTAACTCTGTTTATATTTTCTCTGTTCACTGTCACGGAAATTACCAAAATGAGTCATATTATGATGACGTGGCAACGCACAGACAAAAACGATTAATATCATTTACACATTCTTCCCCTTGGGTCCTTTCCACTTTCTCTTCTCTCTTTTTTCCCCCTTTTCTTTATATCTGAATGTTATGTGCTATATGCTCGTATACATTTGTATATATGTATTGATATACATGCAGATGCTACAGATCGTATGGGCTTATGACTATATACGCGTCTCGTATTTACACCATAGATACACACGTGCGCACGATTAACGCAATCCCTTCGGGCAAGATAACATGTCCTCCGAGTGCGTATGTATACATGAACAGCAATATGTGGTCTACTGGATAGGTATACAGTGCGATATCGTGAGAACTATATATAGACCTAAAGACAACGAGGGAGATTTCAGTTTGCTATATGCCAAGGTATATCATGCAATTTTTATATCTTAGGTCATTATATTAGAATATTAGTACTTGGCTGTATTGATATGGTGTAGATATTTATTATTAAAATTTAAATATAGATTTTTCATGTTTGAAAATGTGTTGGAAATAATTATAATGCTTTACATAAAGGGAATTACACACTTGGGAATGGTCGTGAGCTTACAGTGAATACATGAGGGAAATGAATGGCTCAAAGTATAGAGGATAATATCTGAATATAAGAGTGAGGAATATTAATTCGTATGGTAGGTTGGAATTGGATATCAAAATGGCGCGCAATAATGTTGGTGAGGAGAGACGGTAGAGAAGATTCAGAAGGTTATAGTGAGTTTCTAGTAGTTCGTTTTTTTTTATGAGCGTAATCTTTTTGTTTATTATATTAGATGGTGATTGTGGTTGAATAGATGCGAATGTATTTCATGCTCATAATATTGTGATGGTAATGGATTCTGATCTTTTCAGTTCTATATTACACACGAAAGTGGATTTTCAGATGGTTAAATCAGAAGAATAATATTTGCTAATCATTTTTTTCTTCAACTCTGCAGTTTTTTCAGAATAGAATATAAAATGTGTAATAGAAAATAACGAAATGGATAATAGGTCAAAGTTTTGAGTTTCTGGCAAAGTCAGAACAAGTCTAAACAAAAAAAATCTACAATAGCACAAATATAAAATTGAAATGTCTCGGAAATATTCAATCTCACACCTCATGATGATTTTTAAAAATCTCAGCAGCCACCATAAAAAATAATACTGCGAGCCAAAGTACAACGTTGAATTATACATCACCATGTCTAAATATTTATTTATCGTACTTGAAATAACCACAAATAAAAACCATCCAAAACCACGACCCAAACATTCTCCTTCAAATGTTTCTGTGTACACCTTATTGACTATGAAATTTGCACATTTTGATAATATTCTGTCATAGACGATATTCAAGTTTGCTCTCGTTCGTCGCAGACGTTGCAAATTTTCTACGTCAATATATACATCTATACACATATATATATATATAATGATTGCAAGGGCTGGGCGTCAAGCGCATGCTGGAACGCGCGCACTTGCTTGCACGTTATCGATTCGAATACCTTCAAAACTCGTTACCGGCGATGTCGTAGAAACTTTGAATAAGAATGTCCATGCCAGGAAAATGTTTGGCGCGCGGCACGCCATGGCCAATCGATTCGTGGGCACACTTTGCTCTCATTGTATATCCTGTATAAGATACCATAGATGTATTATATATATATACGTTTACATGTATATATTGATATGGGAATGGAAGTGGAGGTCGATGGGTGAGGTAATAAGGTGGCCGTTTGTCGCTCCAAGTGTCAAATAAGCGCATCGGGCGCCCGCTTTGACCTCCTCTCGATCCTCAATTCTCTACTCCAACTCCAAAAGTCTGCCACGTTTCCTCGTTCCTTCGTTGTCGTACTACTAGTCATAGTAGTAGTGGTAGTACCAGTAGTACTAGTGATAGTTGTAGTAGTCGCATTCCAGTGTGGCGCTATGTCGCTTTCTCTTCGTTTCGACTTATGCGACACTCAGAATAATAAGAAGGGAAAGAGATGCTACATGTAGTAGTTCGATCGCATCCTGCCACGAAAGTATGAGGCAATTGGCACATTGGTATTCGTACAATTGTTATGGTGGAGGAAAAAGAGTGGAACAAACAGAATAAATAAAAAATTCATATTTGTCGTCAACTGATACAGAGCAATATGTCATCGTTTATTATTTTCGATTTATGTCTCTTGATAATGTTTCTATGGATGAAGTGATGGGAAATAAAGGTGTTGTTTGCCCTTTTTTTGGTACTGATTTATTGGATCTGCGACCTGCGAAAGACAAATAAATATTTTGATATATATCCTTGCAGAATTATATTGCTCTCTGAGATAACATTGGTGGGTTGGGTTTTTTTCATAGAATTCGTGAAACACCAAAGAAAAGTTTGAGAATGAATGATGACAATGTATGAATTTTTCATATCTTATCACTTTCCAAATGTTTTATCAGTGAATTTTGATTCAATGTTTGGAAATCCTGGTTGAAGAGTAGTCCAGAGTACAAAAAATATAGGAGCTGAAACGTCAACCCAAACGCACAATTTTTTTTCTCAAGTAAAATAAACCAAAAAATGCAAATATCAATAATTCCAATATGTCAATTTGCAGTCGTGCGATATGCTTAGATATATCACATTTACTCAATTCTTAACGATTACGCAATTATCATTTATAAACTGAGTAAAGTGTGTGCGAACGTTAAATGGCCAAAGTTGAGGAGCTTCAGTGGGGAAAAGTTTTCAAACTAACTCTTGACCAAGTTCACCGCGAGTGTCCCTGCTCGATAAAAGTATTTTTCTTTGCTGCTTCGGTTTCACTCCCAGCCCACACTCCAACCATATCCTCTACTTCACGTTTCAGTATATATATATACATATATATATGATAGAACACTTGTGCCGCAAACTTTTTGCACGCTCCAATACAATTCTCCTTTCTTCTTACACTCTCACTCGCGTCTTATACACTTCTTCTTATCGTTCTTCATGGTGAGATGGTAATGGTGCTGGTAAGGAATTAACCTTTGCGCATCGCGTTTTCACAGTGAATGTTATTGCACATTTATATATATAAACGCACACACGTACACAAAGCTCTCGCGATAAGTAATTTGTTGGTTAAAATTTCATACCACACTGTATATGCATGATGGCGTTAAATTAATCGCGTCACGTCGAACATAGCTGAGCTTCATAATCCGGAAATTAAAGTTGTATTATATCCGGCTGCGTCGACGGGTTCATAATGATAAGTATCTTTATATATAAAAATATAATATGATGGTATGAAGTGAGAGAGAGAATGTAAAAAACAAAGTTGGTGTAGGATAAAGTGCAAGTATTAGATAGTGTCTGTATATCTATATGCATTTATATTCGTATACATATATATATATGTGTTTTACAGTGAGAGGGAAAGGTAGGATAGGGTGGAAAGGGTGGATCGCCTGCGGAAGGCGCAGTAGACAAAGAACTGAGCGTGCGGCTCGAAGAGTGTGGTAACTTTTCTTATGAGATCTAAAGTTTTGAGCGTGCGAAATTTTCCCGCTCTTCCGCGCTCATCCTCTTTTGCAAAGTCCTCGCCCAATGGCAATGCTTCTATATTGTGTCGCAGCTCGGAAAAATTAGAGTTTTTAAACGTTATTATTACTTTGGACTACAAGACTGCCGAATATCTTTTGAGATTTTTAATCATATTCACTTGACAGTCTGCTCGTGACAATTATTTTAGCTGATTGCGAATGTACATGATGAAGTTAGTGGTATAAAGTCTATGTACTTTATTCAGGTATATATATCTACACTGAATCATTTATAGTTATTGTTTTTAGTTTTACCACAATTAAGAGAGATGTGAAAATTTATCTATCGGAAATCTCAATATATAGAAGGCAGTTTTCACATTTTAGCATAAAACTATGTCACATATTTTTGAAACTAAATACTCTGCGATGATATAAAGGAAAAATGATTTCGTTTTTTGATTTTACATTGATGTTTTCGTTCAATAAAGAAAGGAAAAAAAAATTGATTATCTGTATATGAAGTATGGAAATGGAGAAAACAAATTTCAAATAAACTCACAAATGCAATTTGTCTATCATTCTCTATGATTGTATATATGAATAAGTTATACATATCTATCCATGACATAAAAATATTGAACATCAATTTTTATTCTCGCACGAACATAAATATAGTGATGCGCTCGTTCGCTCTATCGAGTTATTGGCTATATAAACCACATCTAGCTTCTGACAGGGAAGCTTCTGTATGTGTTATGAAAGAAAATGTGTGTAAAAAAGTTAATATGATATAGACTTTCTACACTAAACTACCTTTTCATCGCAACCATCTTTCTTTCTCCATCTAAATACGTCTGCTTTAAGACTTTGATGGTGCAATATGGACGTTCATTATTTTTCCCTCGGCTAAATTTTTCGTATTATCAATTTCCACCCCTTAATATCAAAGCTAGTATACATGAATAATGATGTTCATAATTGGCTTTCACATATTTTTTCATGATTAACACAAGGTTATCTAACACTTTTTTACAATTTTTAAACAGAATTCCAGCGGATTAGAAATTTACCGGACATTCAGAATGTGATTCTCGGTCCAGTTTCCTCTCGAATGTCACGAATCAATTAGAGTTATATCGAACTTGGAATAACATTTCTAACGAAGATCAAAGAAATTCAGTTCGGCAAAATAATGTGATGATTGACCCTCGCTTTTTTCAATAGCCCATGAATTTATATTGGCTTTCGATATGCATTTCAGCAATTTGAGATAAGCTGTAGATAAAGTGCTATTCATATCTCAGCTTCTTATGAATTTACTTAGACTATTCATTTCTAGGAGTCCAATTTTTCATCTTGTATTATCTTCTTATCGTTTTATCTTTTGACGTGTCTGCGAATTGACTTTTTTTTTTGCACAGGGAAAACTGTCGAAAAACTCGCATCAGATACAGATGGTCATGAGGTCGATTCCCCTAGCGAACGCGTGTAATATCACGATATTTCGATGAAAAAAACCTGTATTGTACAGATCGATATCGGACGATTACGACCTCGAATTTGTCGGTGGTTTTGCAGCTGATATGTTTGATCCAATAACGTCTGGAACTGGTTCTAAAAATATACGTATGCATAATGAATCTGTATTAGAACGCGAATCTAGGATTGTGATACGAGAGGGGGATGTTTCCCGGGGTTTAGTTCTTAATTTGCATTCTTCTTCAGGCAGATGTTATTTTTGGGGAATTTCGATTGTCAAACCAAACCATTGCCATAAAATTCAGCAGATCTCGTTTAACCTGCAACAATTTAATCACACGGAGAATCGATGAAACTCTGAGATACCGCCGACAATGTTATTCATATGTTTCGTGCTCCTATCACTATGTCCTCAAATGAAGATTTGAAATAAACATCAGTGTGTCAATACTTGGACCTTCAATGTACATTTAAATGTGATGTTTGAACTGAAAGATCCCAACTTAACCTGTGACGTAGAAAATCGAATCTCTTATTTCGTTAAGGAATATTCCTGTACACAAACACAAATTCGAGGAGATTTCATTGAATAATTTCCCTCCAATGAGTCAGACATTTCATGAAAAATTCAGATAAATCATGAAATAGCAGTGAAGCATCAACAGTTATTTTTTTTGTTTTTCATACGTGAAAAGCATATTTCTGTCAGATTTTCCACTTCTTTACTTTATAATCGTGAAACGTCTCATTGTATCTATTTGGAATACATCGAATTTTATATTTGTATACAATGAACTATAGAGCTTCTTTGCGGATGATCGAAATATATTTTGTGAATGAGACGAAAGTAGAAATATATGGTTTTGATTCACTTTTATTCGTTTGAGCGCTATGTAAAATGCATTTCCGTCGACATCACAAATTGTATCATACAATTACAAAAAATATGTTTGTGTAAATTTGAAATGGTATGAGATACATCTCAAAGTATATTACTCAATTACGTAGAAATATGCGCAGTACATTCGTCATCGAATTTCCATAGCTGGAATGTATAAATGATGCATCTCATAATTAACAGAGAACGATGAGAAAAATTGGACCTTATCATGAATTCTCTGTTGCATGAATAACTGTCATTCACTCAACTCATGATGACAGAAGAAATTGAATATGAGATAATTCAACCATAGTGGGAGAAATAGCTCCATGTAAAATGAACTTCTATAATCAAGTTGTCATAAGGAAATTGTTACAGAACTGTAACTGTAACTGTATAAATTATTTTAGTCGCAAAATTCTTTAGCTAGCTTCGGCTATTCTAAGCTTGTGTAATTGGGTCGATTATTATCCATAGGAATACCCTAAAAAAAATAATGAATTCGGTTGACCTTCATTCTTTCGCATTTCTTCTTGGCTATTTATCAAGTATCGTCGAACGAAAATTATTTTTGGAGCATGAATAATTGTGTTACTGCACTCTCCAATCAATGTCTGATTCCCTTATTCATCCACAACAATATTTTCAGTTCAAACATGAAATATTCACAAAATATGAATACATCATAACAATATTTCCTTAATTTTTTTACTGATCGATTCTCGCCTTTTTTCCTTCCATCCCTGGTTATTTCCGACAAATGTGGAATGGATCTGCGTTGTTATTCTACACAGCGATAACTGTTTGACAAATATAATTTATTCTGGAGAACTTTAATTTTAACGTATGATTTAGAAAAGTCATCCTTTGAACTCAATTGCCTTATTCAGACATAGAAATCAGTTCATACTCAGCAGTAAATTCCTCTCTGATAAAATAATTCCTCCCATATCCCAAACGTTAATTTGTGAATTATAACAATCATAGAGATTTGACCCAAATTATAATAATCATAATAATTGGCAAAGTAATCTCACTGAATGTTTGATGCACCAGCTGTGTCTGCCACTTCAATGTTCAAGTACTTAACCATCCACATGCAAGTACGCGCCATACAGATGAAATAATTGGGAATAATCACCAGAAATGCGTGAAGCATTTCATCATCAACATACACGATGAGTGCTTCATGTCTTTCCCGTCTTCGACAGCAATTATCATCCCTTGTTTTCCCGTTTCCCGCATGTTCATCGTAAATCGTATTCTGCGGCACATCGAAACCACTTTAGTCTGCCACTATGTCTCTTTCTTCCTCGTTCTCACCCTTCGTTTTGTCATCCTTCCATTCGTTTGTTATATATTTAAAGATAAACGAGATATCCTAAGCCACATTAAACCTGAATTCTCAAAGTTCTACATGTCTGTCTTTAATAATGTTAAATTTTAACAGTTCGATTTTTATTTATAAATTTTCACGAAAGAATATAATTTGCAATCCCAATTACAAATACGTCTCGCCACGCCCATATTTACTTAAAACAAAGTTTACTTTTTCTGATCGTTATATTGGTAAAAGAACGTTAATAACATACTTCAAATAACGAAGTCAACTTTGTTTACACGTGTAATTATATATGTTAAATATACGTCTGTTTACATACATTGTTAAATGGCTTTGGCCATTAAAACCTCTTTCTTTACCTTCCTACCATTTTTCTTTGTTGTCGATTCTTTTCTTTTCAACTTTAATCATTATTATGCTTTTTTTTGTTTTTTTTTTCAATGAAATTTAATCGAGAAAGTGAATAATTGAAAAATGCCCACACAACTGTACTTCTGTTTGGGACACACATTAAGGTTGTCACTGGGGTGGCGTAAACTCATTCTTTCGCGAGGGTAACTTTCACATGGTCCCAAAGGACATTACCAAGGATACGGGTATGTACATGTATGTATATGCTCGATCTATATAGCAACCTCGTATGAGTCACATCGAATGTGTGTGCGTGTGTGTGTGTTCGTTGTCCAGAGTCTGCGTACTATGTTAGAAGATAGACTTTAGAAGTACATGTGAAAGTACATGTGTACCAAACCTGCGAAAAGTAGTCAAAATTTCACTCAACCATTCCATGCACACACTTTTTTTTCTCTGTGTACATATTCCGTCATACATATGTGTGTGTGTGTGTGTGTGTGTGTACCCGTCTACGTCTCTTTATAAAAGAGAAATGTCATGACTTCGTAATAAATAGTGATTGAATCGCCCTCTCACTCTTTTTTGCCCGTCCCTTTGTCGACCTGTGGAATAACGCGCACTCGATTTTTCTTCTCCCGAGAACGACGTTCAATTTCCAGTTCGTACTACTTCATGAATATATAAACGTCCAAGTGGAATTGATGAGTCTCACGACAACCGTCAATTATTAAGTTGACTTTTCAAGTAGCATTGAGTTGAAATAAAAGGAAAATGAAAATAAATACATGAAAACAAAAACAATAAAAAATCTGCAGGATGATCGATAAAAAAATTAGAACGACGTTGGATATTAGAATAGCAATGGAAATATTTTGTCAAGTTGTGTATGTGTATCGATATGAAATTTACTGTAATTGATATTAATGTTCCAAGTAGAGTAGTTGATAAATTGCTCTTCAGCACCAGAATATGACGAACAGTTAATCGATATATTCTGTACAAGTGAATTGTGCACAAATTTGCCCAATTAGTAGCCCACCAATTTTGAACTGGCAAGAATATTTCAATTGTTTCATTAATTTCTCTTCATGTATACTTGATTTTCACAGAAAATAGAATTTCAAAATTATTCCCAGTATTTATAGATAGAAAGTGGAAAGGTGAAATTTATTGATTGTGAAGAAATGAAAAATTTAACGTAATTAGTTAATTAGAATGGAACCGAATAGCTGTTTGTAAGTAGTATGAACCCGTTTTATTCACTTCATCACCATGGTGAACTGTGATAAATCGTAAAAGAAAAGAGAAAAAAAATCAATGTAATTTCCGGCTGAACTGCGTTCGATCCGACTGTGATGTAGCAATTTATATCACCCCGATGTCGATTTACTATCACCAAATTGTTTGATCCAATAGCTCTGGAGATGACGGGTCATATCGAATACAGGCAAACATACGACATGAGATGGTGGACACATTTTGCAATTTATTATATATTTAAAATGTCACACAACGGTCAGAGAATCTAGAAGAGAACCGCAGCCAATTACTGTACTTATCTCTATATAATAGACAGTGAGAAAAATTAAAAATTCAATAAATTATTAATACTGAAAATGGTGGATGAAAATTAGTGAGATAATAGGGAGAGAGATCTTGATTCGATTATCCGAAAATAAATATATTATCGATTGAATTCTGTCTGTGTTAATTATCCTGCTCAGTGTCACATACTCAGAATGAATATAGTGAAATTTCGATAGTCGACGTTTATATATGCATGAAGATGGACGAGACTCAGGAATAAGAGGACGATTTAGGGAAAGGAGTAAGAGTATACATAGAGAGAAAGCAGAAGGTTGCCCGAGCAATTCGAGTCGATAATTTACGTACTATAGCTCGATGGGAATCACCTTTGCGATTTAGGAGCCAATTTCCAAAGTGCGAGGTGCTGCTTCTACTTAGACGATGCTCGTTTTCAGGAGTGAACGGCTTGGAATGTTCGCGCGAAAGGGAGCATATAGGAGAGGAGGGTTATATAGGAGAGAAGATTTCAGTTTCAATTTAAATAGTTCTACCTTTTGATACTGATGGCATTTCTCGCTTCGTTGTAGGCAGACATACTTTGCCCAATTTTTCGTCGGATATACTTTTCTTCAGTAACGTTTAATTTTTTAGCCTTCTATTCTATTCTCACGATCTACGAATCCTATTACGCCTGCTCTTTGTTGAACTATCTATCAAGTAGGTTTTTTCCGTTGAATTTATTTGGCTTATTGGTTTTATGATTTTCTTTACAGTTGTGTTACCAATTTTATTGGTAGGCAATTTACGAGGAATGTGAAATTATATTTTTTCGTGATCAATAGACTCATAAAATGAATTGGGATCATCGAGTTTGGTGCGTT
Source organism: Meteorus colon (assembly GCA_030523085.1). Lineage (NCBI taxonomy): Eukaryota > Metazoa > Arthropoda > Insecta > Hymenoptera > Braconidae > Meteorus > Meteorus colon. Next base: position 19,883 of record JAPYZH010000559.1, on the reverse strand, counting down.
AATTAATGTAAAACACGAAAATTTGTCTACGGAACTTCATGGTGGCGTTTGATATTTTTCATTTCGTTTTGACTACTGTGTAACACGCCACATAATAAGGAAATTCGCTCATTATTGATTATCATGAGTATATGTGGGATATAGAAGTAAGAAATAAAAGATAAAATATAATAATGGGTGTGAGTCGTATGAATTAATGAAGGGAGGAGTAGTGGATCAATTTTGTCATGATCAATTGTTCGGGAACAATTGCCTGAGATCAATTGTTCAAAGATCAGACCATATAGAACCCTAGAGCTACGATTAATTATCGCTAAATGTATGTCACGCGACATAGAAAATCGAAGGAAAGCGTGGATCGGCTTTTGGATTTTATACGATGGTAAAGTAATTGCATTGTAACTAGGTCAGTGGTACAAGCTCGTTTTGAGCTGATTTTTCCGAAATCAATTTTCTAAATAATTAATCTGTCGGTCATTCTGATTTGAATCATTGAAGCACCCATTGATTTGAATCAAAATTGGCCAGGTAAAGTATTCATATTGAATTGCAAGCATTGACGAAAAGACGAGGGTAGTTGATAGGGTGACTTTCTCATGAATTCAACCATTTACTTTCTCTCTACATATTTCTTTGGGTAGAATAAAATTCAATAAAGGGGCATCAATGTCGTAATAAGACAATTTAAAAAATCCTGACGAGTTGAAGAATGACAGATGATGCTCTGTCCACTTGAAAAAGGGCGTTTAATACTTTTTTTTCATTTTCTTTATAAATTCAAGGGGGATCTGATTGATCATCAGAATGATAAATAAGAAAAAGGAGGAAACCCAATTTATTCACATTGGAGGGTGACCGATAAGGTGATTTTCATTTCATATAATTAATTAAACGGTTTAAAATTTCCGAAATAAGTTTGATGATAGCGCTGATAGAGAATGGAAGACATTTGATGAACTTAATTCCCATTGGGGCCCATCACCATACTTATTTTTTCATCGATCTGTTAAATTCCAGTTCTTTTCAAATTTTTCAATTCTACACTAAATGATCTGATATTCTGTTTCTCATCCTGTAGAAGTCACCATTCAGTTATATCGCGAATTATCTCTCCCTATTTCATATTGTCACTTCTCAAATTGTTTGAACTATCTGATAATTTTAATTTATTCAACGTCACGAAATCAATTAATCTTCATCAAATTAACCTCATAAAAATTATTGTATGGTTGATGAAAAATCCTCAATCGTGTGAACAAATTCCATCCACGACTGACCTGTCATTTCATCAGTTATTTCATTCTGCAATTCTTCTTATTCATCCTCATCAGCTTTTTTATACTTCAACACTATCTATATACATTTGAATCTGTGCACTACTGGTGAGTATAAAAAATTATGAGACATTTAAGTATATACGTCAGCTAGCTCTTCATCAAAGGTAGTAATTTTAATTTAACTTCGCAGAATGTATACTTTAAGGAGTCTCTTGAAGACTCAACGTATCTACACTCTGTCTTTAATTCTATGATTATCATTGCTTTCCACGGCAAGCCATACTCGAGTACTTTGATCTCGTCGTAATAAAATCTTATCTACTTACTCTCGCACTCTTCTTCACTCTCTCACTCCGTCCATCTTCACATTTTACGAATTCTCTTACCGCGTCGTGGCACTGTGAACTATTGACATCGGTTGGAACCCTCGAAAAAGAGAATATTCGAGAGCGCGCATAACACAAGTGACTACAAGAGAGCGACCAACGCATTTAGGAGCACGATCCTAAATGAAAAGGTTGTTGGGACAAAAAAAAAGGAAATAGCACTGAGTTTGCAATTTTCGTTATCATGCCATATCCCCTAAGAGCACACCAATTGGCCCAGCGAAATATCCACAGCCACTGCGAATGTGACAAGACGTTACATCTAAAGCGTGACCGGCATTTTTTTTCCACACTCCTTCGGGCATTCACAAGTGGCCGGGGGTGTTCTATAGCCTCTTATACTTTATTGTAAAGATCTCGAGTGCGCCCCTTGGGATTAGCATCTCTCTGCGCGCTTCCATCTAAGAAAGGTATATAACGACCATCGTATCTTGCAAAATTAATTTTCACAGATGAGGGCGAAAGATGCCTCTGTGCATGATGCCGTTAATATTAATTTAATACATTGACATTCTGCCAGTCTCTTCCACTTTTATCTTCTATGAATGTGGAAATACTACATATAAATAGAAACCCTGTTATTGTGAAGTAGTGAAGAACGAAGCAACATCAATGAGTCAATTGTCAGGGCTTTGGCGGAGTTGCTTTGCTACGACAATCAATATTAATAGTGCATGGTTCAAATACTTTCCAGGTTATTAATTACAGAGGTGATGAAAAGAGACTATGACGAGTGATGAAGTTATGTATAAGTAATGATGAAAATAAGTATGAGAGACAATGAATAGGATGTGAATTGAATGAAAAAGGGAGAGAGAGTAGGAAAGGGGGATAGATATAGTGGAAGAGAGAGAGAGAGATTCCAGTCGAAGCACTTCGAGCCAATTAAATCTAATTACTCCAATTTCAGTAAGGGGCTAACGTCCATCTAATTATCGTTCAAGCGAAGCACGTATTAATAGCCGCCGCGGGCGCTAGTTTGATACACGCCGTACCAGCTGCAACATACGTATATATATATATATATATATATATGGATGTGTCACAAATAAGGGAAGAGAGAGTGAGAAAGGGGGGGAAAGAGAGAGTTTATAGATGTTGAGGCGTGGTGCGGTGCCGATGAGCTGCAGGTCAACGGGGGTTAAATCGGTCCCAACGAGACAGTGTAAACGCGTTGAGACTCGTCGACCGACATGGCGGTGAACTTACATTGTCATTGTACAAAAATTTGCCTGAAAGTATATCGTCATTGCTGTTGATGCGGCGATTCGTAGAAATGATCTTCTGTGCCCTTTACCATCACATACTATAGAGATATAAACGTGTAGGATAGCATGTGGATGTATAAATGGATATATATATGAATGGTTGTGAGCATTTATAGGGATGTGTGTGGATGTAAAAATAGTAGGAATTGGGATGGAGGTGAAGGAAATGAAGGAGAGTGAATGGAAGTCACTTGTGCGCATGGTCGAATATAAATGAACAGAATGGATATAAAAAATTTGGGTAGTCAGTGGACTCGCCCGACGAAGTTTTCATTCTGTTAATTGATTGAATGTATGGCGACAAAATTTTTGGTGAAAAATTATCTGGCATTTTTTTATGCATGGTAGAGGGAAAAAAAAAAGAAATTTATGCTGTATAAATTGTTATTACGTTCATGTAATAAGTGGATGGAGAGAAATTTGTACAGATTGTTGATTTTATGTGTTTACAATGTTTGAATTTTTAAAAGTTGGTTGATATTTACTTCTACTGAAAATAAAATTTTCATCACTCTGTTTATATTAAGTATTAACAGCACTTGAAGTATCACATGAATGAAATATATTCCTCACTTTTTTAGTAGAGTAATTTTATTTACATCGTACTTTCTATTCATGTATTTTTATTTCTTGCGAATTTTATTTCTTACCATACAATGGGATAGAAACAGAGCCAGATTAAGATAATTTACCATATTCAATCATGTTCATCATTCTCGGTAAATCATAATTCAGCCTCATTACATCAACTGTTACTGTAAAATGACCATTTACCATTAGAAAAATTCATGAGGCGCGCATATTTTTTTCTTTCCCTATATTATCGAATTAATGAGCGACACAATGTCGATATACCGCGTGCCTAATATGCGAACATTATAATTTTAAATGTAAAAATTCCTCCGCTTATATGAGAGAAGTTGGGTGATAATATGTGGGCGCGAAACGAAGTCATTCTTGGCACTTGGGGCTATAAAAAATAATAATATACTGGGTCAAAAAGTATATGTATACATATACTCATTTTATTTGTTCATTTTTCTTTTCAACACTTGAACGAGAGATGAACGATGATTGTCTCGGTGGCTTCTCCAAACCAATATAATAATTTCACGTGGTTTTTATATATATACATATACTAGGTGGGCGTTTTTATTCGATCGCAATTTTAATAGAGATGCCAACCGGCGCCTTTCAATTTGCACGTTAATGAACTTTTTCTCTCGATGATGTGGTTGTGTGCATCAGCAACGAACATGAACGTGTCTCGTGGCTTCTTCTTTCTCTTCTTTCTCATTTTATAATAATCGAAAATTTATATATGTTTATGGATGCTGATAATACTTAACAAGCAATATTTCATTGGGCTCGTCCCTTCATCCAACATTGCCATTAAAAAATCAACGACTGTATATATTCATTATATGCAAAGAGCTTATAAGAAGGACAGTAGATTCATAATAAAGAAGTCGATACCGTTTTTTTTTTCTTTTCTTAATTAATTAATTCTAATAATCGCATTCAATGAAAACTGATTCGCATATTCTTTGACAAGAATAAAATCTAACGAAGTACTCAGACGTACCAGGAAGAGGAAAAGTAAGTTCTCGGAGATGATTATATGTAAAAAGAGCTATAAAAATTGAATAGTGAAAGAGAAATATAATAATTTTAGTTGATAACTGCTCAATGACTATTTTTCGCGACTGGAAAAAATCTTGAATTCCCGTTTATCTTTGATTTATGAAAAACTTGAGAGTAAATATCATGACCAGTAATGCAACCCCATATATTCCTACGGCGTATATCGATATGTATGTATATACATATATGTGTATATTTCATACATGCCACCCATTGGATTTATCCTCATTTCATTCTTTCATCCTTCCCCTATTTCTCCATAACGTTATGGCCATATATATATATATATATAAATGGCAAAAACGGGAAACCCGAAGCGAGCCGAGACACCTTATACGCAGGCATGCTACGGCTTTACGCTATACTTTATATAGTGCCAAGTATATAAAACCTCATACCCACGTTCGCATCTGCTGCCGCATCAACACACACGGATCCATATCTTCTGAATATGTATATATATATATATATATATATATATATATATGTGTGTGTGCATATACTGCCAAACAGGAGCGAATGTAATCGTGCTCATGGCCACCCCCGCATTTTTGTTTTTTTTTTCTACTCCTTTTCATCATCATTTATTTATTATTTTTTTTTTTTTTTCACCTCACTTGCGCCTACATCTTCGCAGCTACTTTTCACGTAAAACTCAATATTCCTCAACCGCTTCTTACCCATCAACTTTTATCTTCCACACCGCATATATCAGATTATTTCAAGAGTTTTCCCTAACTTAATTGCTCACTTTTATATGTGTCATAAAACTATATAAGAATATGTCATATAACGCAAGCAAGAAAACGAAAGCGGACATAAAAAAAAATCGGGAGGATAAAAAAAATAAGTAAACATTAATAACGTGAAATAGGGCAATGATTTTCCTCGTATATCTGGCAACATCTATTTCGCCTCGTGTAAACCGCGAATTCACCATTCCCCTGAGACAATCAGACCGGTAAAAGGATAGAGAGAAAAACGTAGGGAGTTTGTGAGTAGGAGGGAAAAGGAGAAACAAGTGCGCGAGAGGGTTTGCAAGTGATGTACGAGGCTGTTGCCGCTCGTGGCTTGGAAGCGCCTCTGAAAGTTTTCGTTTTCTCTCTCTGACTATTTATACGGTGCGTAAAGAGTGAGAGAGTAACAGTGTTGAGAAAAAAGTAGAATAAAATATAAACAAACAAAGAAAAAATGTAAGAATGAAGAATAATAAAAAAAAAAACACCGCAATGCGGGGGCTGGAAAAACCAGCCGTCGCAACATAAAATCGCCATTACCGTCAAGATGCGCCGAGTTGTATGCGAGTTATACGAGAGAAGGCACACAACATACTTCTACTCTCTTTATCTATGGCATCCTTGTATGATGTCTTTTTCTATCCCGCTGAATAAACACACAGTACCATTTCTTCTCAGACGGCACACACAGTTATCGTTCGAAAGACGCGGGCCTCGTCTCGTGCAAAATACGATAAAAGACGGTGGGCAAAGTGCCAAAAAAAAAGAAGATAATTTGAAAAATCAGATAAATGAAAATAAATAAAAAGGCATGAAGAAAACAAAAATTCATTGGTCCTTACACACAGTGGGACCTTTGAAAACTGTTCATTCTTATTTATATTTTGTTTGTCATTACATTTTGTGAACATAAATATTACGCATGTATTATTTTCCTCTTCCGCTTATGCAATGAGGCCTCCTTCACAAATGAGAATTTTCTTTTTTTTTTCATTTCCAATTCACATCCATTACGCTCATAGTGTAATCTCGGATCCACTGTTCACGAAAAAAAATCACTAAGTAGCCAAATAAAACCAACAAAGATAAATCTGCCAAAATCTCTAATGGAATGCGCCCTCGCATACGCTCACTGTCCACGTATTTTATTTCATCCAAATTTCTTTCTTCCATTGATTCTAATACATACCCAATGCAAATACATAGTTCAATACATTGTAGAGTTTATTCTATTCTATTCTATTTCCTCTCATAACCCCACGCGTCGTCATTAATATTATCACCATTCATTTTACTTCATTCCATTATTTATATTACCATGTACAAAAAATGCTGACAAAATCACGAAACACATATTGGTTGTCGTTCATCTTGAGGATCAATGACAAGACCAAAGATACAGAGATTGGTTTTCCCACAATGGAAAAATATGAATACCTATCAATACATTATATGTTTACATATATATTATATAATACGAAGATGTAAATAATCATGTATATATATAAAGGCGTAATAAGGATTTGCATGCAGATATTACGTACATAGAGATCCACAGTAAGCATCATTGATGTTCATACACACTATTCTCTTTTTCAAAAGTCCATCGATTTTCTACAACGGCATATCGGGGTCGTACAGATGATCCACATGTTTCCTTCATTTCCCCCTGTACCTTCCTTCCCACCTATTGCAAACCGTAGTGAGCGTATACCTTCCAAAGAATTACTTCTATCGTGGGAGCTCAAGAATTTATTGCGCGCTCCTGTGAAATGCGCGAGAATAACGATTCCTCTGGTGTTCTATATCCCCTTGTTGAAATACGTGAGACTATGTGAAAAGATAAAGACTAGGGTGAGCAAAAGTGGGTGTTGGGAAGGGCGAAATAGAGGAAAAGACGAAAAGAATACATGGAATTGTGAGGAGTAAAGTGAGAGTGAGTGAGACAAAAATTAGCACTTGGATATGAGAAAGAATAGAAGTGAGTGAGTGACATGCACAATACGACGAGGGTTTTGGTTATAATTTTACGCTGTGAAAGTTTCTATATCCCCTGAAAAATTTTTACAACTGGCAAAATCCTACTTGAGTTGTAGCATAAGGCAAGCGAGGCAACGGAGAACGGATACGCGAGCGGGAGTTGCGCGTCGCGAACGGAAAGAGAAAATGCGCGACGTCTGCAACACGTAAGAATTAAGCCCTTGTCCCGTTGAGTTGACGTGGCAAGAAGCCGAGGGACAGAACGTGAAAAACAAAAGGAATGGGCAAATAGGAAGTTACTCGCCGTTTAGTCGAGTCGTAAAAACGTCTCTAGAGTTTCTCTACTTTCCCCTGCATCTCTTTTCTACCCACTCTTTCACCTTCTACTTCTCTTGTTCATTTTCTATGTATTTTCACTTGCCCGCTCTATCTTTCAACGTATCACCAGTTCAGCTATATGTTTTTTTCATCTTTCTCATAATTCGCAGTCTGTTTGACCAGCGTTGTTACGATATTTTTATTAGTCATCTCGATAAATTGGTTCCGCGCTACGTAAGACGATCCTGGCCAATTTCTTCATCATGTTCCATTTTATCGTTAAGTGTATATCTTTTGAGAGGGTGAATAGAGACAAAAAAAATAAGGAAGCGGAAAAGAAGAAAAGGAACGAAAGAAAAAAAAGTGAACATAAGAAATGACGTGTGATAAGAGACAGGATATATAGAACGCGACAAATGATGATTTACCAGAAGGGTCGCACATTCCATCCCCTCGTTAACTTCTATAGATTATTTATACTCCAATATTGTTACAGCTGAAGAGACAAAATAGACACAAGTGTGAATAAGTCAACTACATACAAATGCGCAATTGGTCTGAAACACGAGGGTTTATTATTATGTGAATATGTCAATCGATGATGTCACCACAACGAAGATATATGAGAGCAATTCAAATGCTGAATTGATTATGTGATATAATGAGAACGATAAATTCTGAGCTTATATATTTAACGTGTATTTCTCTGCTCAACTTTTTTCTTCTCCAATGGTATCTCATGTGGAAGAGAAAAGAAAATTTTTTTGTTCGCTGGATATTTCATCACATTTATTTACACTGGCAAACAATAATAGAGTTATGCTAAGAGTTATGTGGTTGCGTTGAGAAAATGGATAATTGTATAGAGAAAATAGAGGATGGTGAATTTGCCAAATTATGAATTGATCATTCTTTTCCCTTTTCCTTTTTCATTCAAACAAAATTCTTAGAGTAATGAGGAACCATAATAGAAATTCATATTATATTTCAAAGAAAATACACAGGATGATTGAAACACATCTTTTCGGAAAATAAATATGTTTTAATATACCAATAAACCAAAAGTTCTACTCAGATTGCTCTGAAAAATGATCGAAATACTTTATCCAAAATTCTCACGCCAAACTGACGAAAAATTCTCACCAGTTGTTCAATGAAATTCTACCATCTTCTATACACAATAACTCCAATGACACTACCCCATCAAGACTCCGCTATTTCATGTACCAATGTCAACAAAGATCGAATGATCGTATTCCCAAACCCAATAAAATACGAATCCTTTCACCATTTCCTCAAACCTCATACAGCAAAAAAAGTGGGACAAATCAATAACACCGGAATCAAAATTTCCGATAGATACCCCATATAAATCACGAGGAATCGTCTGATACATTCGAACACTTCAATTTGTCAGTCAACTGAATGGTGCTCGGTAGTGTCAGTGCGTGTGTCCATGTGTGTACATATTTGCAGGGGTCGAGGTCACGCATATGACAACCGGATGTGGTATACGCCAGTATTCAGCACAAAACCCATTCTATCTACGCATACAGTGATGTGTGACTCATAATGAGCAAGCTCAAACACGTATATGAGAAGCCTAATGACCGAAGCGATAAATGCACACGGTGCAGTAGCTTATAGCTTCGTACGGGTGACTACAGGCAGAGATATAACATATATTGTATACATGCAGAGTATATCACCCATAAAAGCCAACAGAAGACAGACAGAGAGACAAATAGCGAGGAGTAAATGACATCATGAGCGCTGAGTTGCGCTCGATACGCACAAATATAAATTGTGCAGTAGGCTGAATATATATTCGTGCGTGTCCGTCAAGCATCATATACGCACGCTCTGTCTCTTGCAAACTTTCTCACCCTCTCTCTCTCTCTCTCATTTGTATTGTCTCTCTGCCATTCTGTACCATATACATAACGTCAGCAGGTTTGTTTACTGATAGATAGCACACTAAATATCGCGATAGTATGACTCACAATGAATTTCAAGCGATATGTATATGAGCTATATGTATGTAGTCAAAAGCACGAGGCGAGAGATCAAGTGAGGGCATGGACAATGTTCAGTGGTGACATTAATGACTTGTCTATCATTTGGACCATCAGGTTATCTTATTGATAGCTGTGTGGATGCAGAACAATTATTTTATAATTTCTTGATTGAAGTTTTTTCGAGAATCATCCCATAAATGTGATAAAGTATCAATTTTGACGAAGAGCGTAAGTGATTTCCGATGAATTAATCACAATGCTTGGTATGAAGCTACATTAATACATCTTGAAATAGATTTCCCTGTTCACTATTTCAACGATGAGTTATATGTAGTTGTTCAGAATTTTATAAAATTGGAAAACAATTATCATGGATGATTTGTCGTTCACGATACTGAGAAATGAAAAACTGGTACGGTAAAAATGATAGAGCTCTCAAAGATGTTCGGATACCGAAATGAAATATAATTTATTTTACCATATATGGAAGACATCTGTTATGATTGAGTTATCGGAAACTAAACCATACACGATATATTATTGTTTGTTGATGTTAGGGAAGACCAATATTTCCACAGCGTTTCGCAAGTTGAGTTTAATTATGTTGTCTAATAATATAAATATTTTGATATTGATCGCGGGAGCGACTTCAATGATATCATAGTACATGTGGATTCTGCATAACGATATTTTGCTCGCAAATTGTGCAGTAAAAAATAAGATGGGCTCAAAGATTAGTGAAAAATAATTGGATAAAAAATTCAGAATCGCAAATGCATTTCAGCAACTCTGAATGTTCTATTCAGATTGATCTCTTTATCATTTTAAATAATAACAGCAAAGTAGTAATTTAATTAATGGAAAAAAAACTATATGAAAGCGCATCAAATTTTTCTTCTACAGGCTCTTAGTTTCTAATTTTTTTTATCAATGAAATGAGATTCAATTTCCAACCCACAAACTAGTTCTATAATCGACAAAACATATCCCAACCATACAGGAACCACATTCAATCCATATTATATGTCTCTACGTGGGATGGGCACGGTCGAAAATGCAACCCGAGTTCGAAATAGATACCACTATAAATCGTAGTATCCATATATATGTTTGTTCACGCTCATACACATACAAATATAGATCTGCGGTGAGAAGACTTTGTCAAACTCCATTATCTCTCTTCTAACACCAAGAAATGATGATAAATTCTCGGATGAAGTCTCGAAGGCGTTACTTAGAATCAGTAATACGCGACTGTCATGATCCTTGTAGGGTATAAAATCCGACTTGAGGCATTAACATCACCGCGGGAGTGCGACTTTGTCTGGCAGGTACACCCGAGTATATAAATGCAACTATTTGACACTCGTATATATATATATATATATATATATATATATATATTTGTGTTTCTAACGGGCGGAGCAACGACGGTTATTGTTAAATGCTGTATGGCAATCAACAGGCGTGGGTTCTATTCGTAATTTATATGCACAAGAAAAAGTTTGTTGTGCAGGGTTTCTTGAGAAAGATGATCTTTTTATTAATAATGAAATGAAATAGAATTGAAGATGTAGATGTGATGAAAAAACAGAATCTCTGATTAATTTATTCTCGTTGATTTATTTATATATATTGAATATATTGATTATCAATCTACACTGCTGTCACAATTGCTCTAAAACAATGGAGAATGATCTTCAATACTTCATAATTCTTCATTGTTGTTTCTGTTTTGTTTATTCGAAGATCAATATCTCGAACATATTATATCAATTCTCGATATTTCAATACAACATGTTTCAATTTCACATTTCTTTAAAACATATTTCAATCCACATCACAAAAAGGTGTACAAAATAAATTGATCGTTGCACAACTCTGTTTTGATATTCTCACTTAAACAACTCATCCGTCTCACAATTAGTTGGTCTCAAATGTTTTGAAGAAGTGGATAATTGATGCTAACCAATTCAAGATATTATAATATGTTTGACAATAGTTCTTACACCTTGTATATAGTTTCACTGTTTATACATCCCGGCCGTTTGTATTGAAGTTGAAGAAAAAGAGAGTTTGTGAATAATATGGAGTGAATTCTATGCATACACGTACATACATTTCAAGTATATATATACATATGTACATGTATACATGTATAGGATACAGACTGTTGAGGCGCTTAATCAACTTCTCAGATAATGTAAGTTTCTCTACAATTCTCACTATGCAGAATTACCCTGGAGAGGTTGACAAGTTTCCGTTTCCAGTTTGGAGATTGCCTGTAACTTGTTGTCTCGACGAGTGACGTATAACAGTATAATGTATACTTCGATTATATTCGCAAAGTTGGGACTTAGTTGGGTGTGGGAACACATGATATGATGCAAGTGTTGTCTGTGAGTGTAGTAGACGACGGATGTGAATATTGAAAATACCAAGTAGTCCATAAAAGTTATTTTAGTCATCAATGGGGAGTATTTGTCTGAAAATTGTTGCGATTGGTACTAATTTAAATTTGTTTTGGAATTTATAATTAAATCTGAGAAGAATGGAACAACTGTTATATCGACAGTGATAAGACGTAACCATTCGCATATGCCCCCTTCTCAAAAGAAAGGATAATGACAAGTACAGGTAGCTGGGTAGAACAAAAGCACCGAAAGAGTTTAATTCACAAAGAGCTATATTCGTTTTTCGAATAAGTAAATATATGTGCAAACATATCATGACCAATATAAATTTATCAAGCCCTCTTCCACAAGCATTCATAAATAGCCGCATGAGCCACAATTAGCCAAAATCGAACCCAATCCATTTTTCACAAATTGAATTCTTTCGAAAAAATAAACGTGGGCAAAATAATTTTGTACATAATACTCAAGAAAAAAATAAAAACATTGGAAATTCTATTGTATACAATTATGACATACAAAATAATATGAAAATCAATAGGAAATGACGAATAAATGTGATTGGTTTCGTGAATAGTGTTGATTTTTATCGGAAATAAATGAGTAGGGATTGTACAGACGGAAAAAATATACACAAATTCAACAAATATATGAGCATATAGATTCTGATCCGCGGGATTCAAATGACCGCACATCCGCGGCCCGCTTGGACGCGTGGGTGTCATTACCAAAATTCGTTAACGACCCAGTGGGGTTCGTACCGTGTTGATCTACGACCCTTAGATAAGCGAGCCATTAATTTATAACATCATATTGCGCGCAACGGACCTATTATGAGGATAATGGAAAAATAAACAAAAAAATAAAACGAAATAATAATAGTAATAATAGTAAAAAATGGGATACGAGTATAAATATTAAAATAACATGGGCATCAGGTGTATAATAAAAAAAAAGTAGGTCTCGTACTATATCCAAGCGATAAGAATACAATTTGCAGTATATATGGGGATGAGTATGGTTAGAATATGCACATACATGCATACATTGAATATTTAAATATATGTATTTAATCTCTAGCACTATCTAACGAGTTCACATTTAGTTTTATTTAATAACACAAGAGTGAGTGCGCGAAAGACAAGAAATTTCATATACGTATATGGTTGACGAGGTCAGACCCATGTTGGCTTGCTGTAACGACTCCAAAAGGTTAATCGCTTGGAATAGCACAATCACGCATTGAAATGTGCGTTTATTCGTTCATTTGTGTACACGTGCGTTGCCTAATAGAGATTCAATCGTCATGTTGGTGCTTGTGGTTTTTATATTTCAAATAAGAAGGAATAAGGTTCCTATGGTGGCAACGATTTGCAACAGAAATTTCATCTTGATACCTTCTTGTCCAGTGTAGCGTTAAGAATCGGTGATGAACGGTTTGACGAAGGGTATTAGATCATTTGTGAACAAGAACTGGAGAATATTTATTAGAACTATTCAAAGGAATTATTGAATGTTTGGTTGTACCAGTTAGTAAATTATTTTCCTATGAAAAAAAAATCTCAAGTGTCAATATTTTTTCTCAGAGAATCAGGACTCTGACAATAGTTTGATTAATTCAAGATCATTGACGCAATAACACATTCTAGTAATAACTTGAATACTTTACAGACTATATTGCAAGTAAAATATGACAACGTAACACTCAACTCACTTACATAAATTGCGATATTCCACGGACAAGGATAATTATCTCTCAAATTCAATGCTCCGAACTTTCATCAGCATGATCACCAATTTCATATAATTATAAACTATAACTTCGTATGAACATGCTACCCAATCTGTTACACCTGGTATCGAATTTCTCATTGAGTACTAACTCGAAACTACTATGAACCTAAACAACTGATCTTTTGAAAACATGGCCCTGACATTGTATTTGAACTAGATGGATCATCTCATAATAAAACTCTTTCGGTATTTATTAGGAAAGCAACGCTTTGTTTTCACTTGTATAATCATTTTGAATGAATGTCGATTACCCCGACGAAACTTTTATCACGAAAATTACAAATTAACTTCATCTTTTCGAATCAATATTTCAACAAGAATTCAAAATTGGTACAAAATATTTATTTAATTACATAAAATGTCAACAATTTTGTAATGACCACGAATGATCCATCCATCTTATTACAACTTTCTTTCAGACCATTACTCGAAATTCAACATTTATTCGCAATCTATCAAAGTTCGTCATTCTATTATACACATATTAAATTCCCATGAGAAAGGAGAAATGAATAATATCATACCGTAACTTTGCATACTCTCAATAATCAACATTCAATGTTTAAATTAAATAGTGTGAAATCCATAAACAACTTTTACCACTTCTGTTTGATTTTCATGAGTCTCAAGTGCAATGAATTCAATCTCACTCTATTACTACATTTTTTTCTTCCTCCAGTTTATTTCTATCTTTATTTTTCTGCTGCCATCCCCCATCTTCCTTCCCCAACCTATACACTCCCTTCCACGCGTTATCTCATCACTTCACTTACACGGCTGGAGGAATCCGCGAAAATTGGCGCGACGAGGATGCGGCGGATATCCCCCGGGAGTTTGAGGGCAAATCGTTGGTAGCGTTACGAGAACGAGGCCAGAGAATACAACACAGAGACGTGGGACGGTTTACCTTCGATTTTACACGCGGGACGTGCTCGACAATGTACAGAGACGAAGGCAAGCGCATGTATACATGTCTTCTCGATATCGATTTAACGCGCCAAATTAACTCTGCGTTTCCACATCTCTCTACCAACCACTACGCTTTGTATAATGTGTATACATACACAGACATGTTGGTATATATATTCACACACAAATACATCTGTTTGTAAACGGTTGCTTTGGTGTCATTGACTTTCACTCGAAGATGGATTAAAAAATATTTATTTATGCATGAGAGTTTGCAGGGTGAACGTACATGAGATAGTTTTTGGTCTGTTGAGTATACGTACTTATGTACGCGTGCATGCATACATTAACATTAACTATTTATGATTCTGTTGAAGTGTTTGTGTATATGCATGTACCCTAATGAGCAACAAAACCAGACAGCCGGTGTGTGCTGAGTCATTTCACATATAATATATTGTGGTGTATTATAAGGTCCCCCACGGACCATGAAGTCTTTTATTTGATCATTTATACGTGCTTTTGACATGTCACCGTTTCTTATTAATTTATTCTTTAATGTGTTCTTTATATATCCATATAAATATGCAAACATATGAACAATTTTGCTTTGGCAACAGTAATTCATTGTACTGTGATACATAATTAAATTTTACCGGTTACTTCTCATAGTTGCTTGATATCTCTCAGTAATTATCGAGTTAATTGATATACTCTATTCGGCTGGGATTACTATATTAAGGGTCTATTTCAATTATTGATATAGTAGAAAATCTAATGGTTGATAAGAAAATAGGTTGAGTAAAAATGAATTCATTTGAGTGATATCATAAATACATGATCACGTTAAATTTTTAATGATTAAAGTTCGAGAGCATGCATGGAAAATTGTCAAATGGTTGAAATAAATGGTCCAAGCTTAATTCATGTCATCAATTATGAGCAAATGAAGTGCGCAATGTGTGAGGAAATGGTACCAATTTTTTGTACCATTTGTGCACACCGTTGTGAATTTTATTAAATCATGAGTATGCATAAGTACATTGATAGGTATATTGAACATAGAATTTACGAACAAATGCAAGAAAAATGAATTTTGATAGAAGTAAAACTATAAAATTATCCTGATAAAAATATAAATAATTGGAATACTCTTGAAGAAAGAGTTAATTTGAAAATTTATTGAATAAATTCAATTTATTTAGAGTTATGCACCCTCAATAACGATCAAAATTTAATAGAATCTTCATAATAGATCAAATTCATTTCAACGTTGAAATTGAATCAATACATCATCGAAGTTATTAAATTGAATTATATCCAAAGCTGCCACTGCAATACTCATCGCGAAGCTCTCCAACACGTATTAATATAACAAAAAATGCACCAGCTAATTTCTCGTCATACATGGGTCGTATTTGGGGTTTAGCTTGGCTGGTGTAAGAATTTCTAGAGTGCACACAAACGTCCATATACTGATTATCATATACATACATATACATGTCCCATGAGAAAAGCTGGAGAAATTTTCGTTGATATACCCCTCCCCTCCTTTCCTTCCATTTCCCACCCCACCATAATTTAATCTGGCTATTCGCAAAATTATATTTCAGTCAGCTTTGTGAGAATGCGAGTGAGTGAGAATCATTTAATCCCCGAAGGAAATGATGTCTGGGTGAAACATTGAAAGTTTCCGCCAGTTGCAAAAGCGAAATGACTCATTCATTATTTTTACTGTCGCACCAATACCATCAACTACCATAACACATCCACATACACTATCATTAGAATCTCGCGTGAACAAATACAATTTATCGTGTCCGCTCGTGTCACGTAATTATATGTATTAATTAATTTATTTATTTATTAATTCATTTTAGATTAAAACGTGCGCGCATGTATTCATTGAAGACAATAGCAAAGTCATCGTATACGCACAGGAACACAGGAATATACACATGCACAAACGGTTTGCGATGTATACGTTAGAGTATACTGAGTTTGAGGGTCGAAGCACGGTTTGTTTGACCCCTTGGACCTAAGCCAAATAGGAATTGGCTATTGACCAAACCAATGGTAGCTGAATTACCGGCGCGCTGTGCGTTGTACCACACTGTGGGCCGTGCGGCGTTCTCTCCCTCTTGTTACGCGTCGTGTATTCGATTATCTACGTCGTGGTTTATTACGCGAGGCGGTGAAGCATTCACTGAGAAACACACGTTCGTACAATCTCCAGCACGCTATGCTTCCTTTCATCTCCTCTTCAATATCATGGTTGCTTGCTTACGTGGAATGTCGCCATCCTTCTGACTTGGTGTCAAAAGCTACTCCATAAAAAATTCACATTAATCGATTCCTAATCATTTGTACCCCAATGCTGATATAGAAAGCCGCAACCGTAGAAATTTACTCCGGTAATTCGTATATAGGGTGCGTCATAGTTGGATGCATCATTATACGGCTGGAAAATTACATGACGAGTTAGCGAGTGAAAATTGAGGTTCTGCCTCCGGCATTTCCTAGATCTATAGTCGCTTCTGTAGCGTTGAAAGGGACGTAGCTGGCGAGGGTGAGACAGATGGAGAGAGACAAAAGCTTTTGGATTGTGCGGAGTAGTAGTCATTCGCTTGGCTCATTGTCAATCGTTAGCGTTGCAACTGTACCTACAGCCAGTGAGGGAATGAATCGATTGACTGATGAACGCACGCGGCAATAGTATAGAACGTCTTCTGGTAATAGGTACTCTACATGTGTATGCATGTATATACAGATGTAAATGTGGATGAAGTTGCGCTGATGACAAAGGAAAGGAGCAAGGGAGAAACATTTCGAATAGGGAAATTAAGAAAAATAGAAACGTTGATGAAAAGAAATTCTTTAGTGCAAAGTATTCTTGGTGAATCTCTTCTTTTGTATTTTCGAAGGATTTGTGCTAATGAAATAATTAAAATTACAAAGCTTTCAGCGACAGCATTGCGGGCTTCATGCTTGTAGTGTATATATGTATACTATTCATTTTATTTTCACTTTGGTTCTATAGGAAGCGAAAAGATGGTTTTGGGCCCACAGTATTTCTCTCTTTGGTGTATTGGGCGTAGCGTTGAGAGTGTATAGCACACGGTAAGAGAATTACGTCGTCGACGTCGTAGTAGTCGTAGTAGTCGTAGTAGTCGTTGTCGTCGATGCTTCCCGGAGGGCTGGCAAATTAATTTAGTTCGACAAAGTCGGAGCGTTGTCTCCGGTCTATTTGCGATGGAATTAAAAACTTCACCAAAGTTTTTATATGTATATACCTGCATCATTATCATTTGGAATACAAAAAAAAATTGTTCTCACATTATTTCTTTCTTTTTTGGTTTAGTTCTTCGTTCTATTTCCTCTTTTTATAGGAGTTACTGGATGCTATATCGTATTTACGAATATGTGGCGTGAATTCATATTATTTTTTCGAATGATGTCAAAAATTTGTGAGAGGTGTATGAAATTGCTTTGGTAGCTTTTGTCTGCAGGGTATATTTTTCATTGAAAATATTCATGGAAAATTGGGTGGCTGTGTCACTTTCCGGAAAAATGTAATACGAATTTTGCAAGTGGTTGGTTATGAATATCCATCGCTTGAATTATCAACACTCCTATAGCTGATCTATTGTCGAACTATCAAGCTGAAAAATCCCTGAAAAAACTTTTTTGATGACGGAAAACCCCATGAAAGGACGGTGCCATGAACAAATATCTAATTTACAGCTAACAATCAATTTCATAATGAACTTCTTCGATACAAAACAGCTCATTATATTTGAAATCATTCGTTTATTACCAGAGTATTAGGTCAAATACGAATGCAATGTGAAATTAGCAACATGAGAGTTATTCATTTATGCATTCTGCAATCAGTAATACTCATGCGTATACTTTATGTTTCATCAAAACCGGATTCTCAATTTACTCTGCCATTCAATAATCATTAACAACCAACTAGAATTGTAAAGAATTGTTTCTTCCTACGTTAACTTATTCAAGATGTTTTCTTGAATTTTTTATTTTTTTCACTAAAAAAAAAATATGAATTCATTGTTCGGTTTTATCGTAATGTAGCATTGGATAGTAGTCAACATACTATAGTAAATGCGTCCAATTTTCATCACTGAACTGTTGGCCAGTACAAAACCCGATATTTTCATTGAAAAAGTTATATTGCTGGGGTATTTCCTATTAGAAATTGATGAAGGGAAAAAAAGAATAATGAAAACAAAACACGTCAGATACAACACGACAATTTCCATTAAATTTTTCTGCACCAATTCATTTTTCGATGAAAAAACATATACGAAACACATGTTATTCATCGAAAATGTTTTTGCTCATATGATCGAAATAATACAGTTCCATAATTTCGAAAAAACAATTCTGAAGAACCATGCTCGATTTTTATCTTTTCTTTTGTTTGAAACTCCCATTAAAGTAGTTATGAACTTTCTCATTGAAAGACAAATAGAGCGGAAATCATATGAACTCGATTATGATAAAGAGTGGAGACGATGTTTACGGTCAATTTCTTATTCACACTGAATGACTAATTGATTCCCTATTTTCTTTTTCATCTCCAGGAAAATCATTATCCATTATATACAAAATACTCAATAATTTTATTCATTAGTTCTTTATCTAAGTTTTCCGGCGCTATCTATACAAACTATTGCTGATTCTGTTATTTAATGATATGTATTATTCACGAGAATTCTAAGTACTTGATTTTACGTACAAAGCAACCTATAAAAATTCTCTCGGATTCCTAGTGTCTTATTTTCTGCTTCTCAGTCTCCCCGACTGCTACAGCAGATCACTTATATAATTTTTCGGCGTCTAGGCTCCTTTCAGTCTTCCATTACCCGGAACGACGAAGGGTCGTGACAAAGAATAACACCCTCAGGGAACTGGGGACTCGGTCCCAAGACACTCACTCGCTCAGTGAGAACGAAAGTACCAAAAATTCACAATTCTCCCCTTTATTTTTTTGTACTCCTTTTTTTCTCCTCGTTTTTTTTTTCTTTCGTTTTTTTTTTTGTTTTTCTGTTTTTTTTTTTTTTTTCTTTTTCTTCTTTTGCGTGCGGCGTTTTAAAGTTACCGACCGCCTCAAT
>JAPYZH010000558.1:0-37874 GCA_030523085.1 Meteorus colon | reverse complement strand
TTTATTCTAAACTGATATCTATTTCTCCATAATCAACTCTACCATATATTTATATTAAAGAAAATATCTTAACTATAAATATATCGTGTTTTCAGTGCATGTAAGAGAGGAAAAGAGTGAGAGATATAGATACGCGGTGCACGGCCTCGATCGCACGACGACCCGATGCACATACAAGACGTGTCGGTTGTCGTCGCCCGCGTCTATGAAAATTCGTGTGCAATTTTCAAGGAGGATGTTATGACCGATTTGTCAGAGAGATAATGTATATCATATACACTCAGTATGAATATTAGCTGATTTTTGCACGCTGTTGTACTTATGGTCGGATGGAAATTAAAATTGGAAATTAAAACGTTTTACTGATATATCCTTGTAGATATTCTCGTTATCAAGCTCAACCATCGTGCAGTTCACAGTCACCGGCTTCTTAATTAATATTCTTGCCTAATTTGTTGTAACGGACTAACTTGAAAATATTCTGAATAAACTTCGTTTCGCCTTATTTCAGTATTATTTCGGAATATTAAGTGCCAATTTTATACTTTTTTTTTTTTTTTTCAACATGGGACAAGAATGAGAATTCAACTGGTTATAGTTTCGGTAAAAGGGGATGAGAACAGGGGAGAGCCTGAAGCATCGAAATTCTTCTGAACCATTTCCCAGCCCCATTTTTGGAAGACTTGCAGACGTTCTTGCTATTAGAATTACAAATAATCAAGTTGTATATCCAACCAGACCGCAACGATGAACACGATGACGAGTGAATGACGACGATGACGATGACGACGTGAACCGCGCCCGCTGCTACAGTGAACGATTGGCACGCGCCTTGGGCACAAAGCATCGTAATGTCAGATATTTTGCAAGAAATTCACATCGCCTGAAGCAACAATTCTTCTGTGGACCAAGCGTCTGTTTATACCACACTTCATACTATCCTATATACTCTTTCACGTCTTTTTCCTTCCACCATTTCTGTCTATTATTTCATTTCCACTTTCGCTGAAAGCCTGAAGGTATGTATGCGATGGCGAAAATGCACTCTGCCGCACTGCAAATCCTTGGAAGAACAAGTTTACTCTTTCTCCGTGAGACAGATGGTCAACAGTTTTGCCTTCAAGGCGTAATAATTTGCACAAATCAGGAGAAATAGCAGCATATAGTGGTGCATACATATTGTTTTATACTATTTGTATATTTATTTTGCAAAAATTATTTTCTCAATGGGTGGTGTAGAGTGTAATAGTGGTATTTTCGTCTACACGCCGACATCTAGTTTATTATTTTGTTCACTTCGCTACTAACATAATTGCAATCCAGACGCTCATGTATAAAACAAAAATCGTAATATCAAAATAACGAATAAACGATAGTGGCACTTTTATTTGCCATTCCCACGGCGAAGTACTTGATAATGTTGCTTTTATTTCCTTTCATTTGCGACTACCACTATCTTCAGGCTACATTATGTCAGTTTTCCTGACAGAAGACTCCTGCAGCGAATATGTCAACTCTCACATCACGCAGATATTCAATCACAAACTTGTGAAACAAAAAAGGAAAAGGCACGAAAAAGAAATGAAAAAAAAATAACTTGAACTAGCATAAGAAATTTTTGTATAAAGAAATAATCAATTTCAACTTTCACGATTGCACATAATTCATAAAGACAGAAATTAGCGACTAAAGTGAAATATTACTATCCACTTCCCATGTAAGAATTAATCACATGTATAATTCTACACCTAAAGTGATATTTCTTTATATCACTGTCAAAATGAATTGCATCTTTCTGCATGTGCATGAAAATGGACAAAATTGTGTTGAGCAAAAAAAGAAATAGAGAATATGAAAGCGTGGGTTGAACTTAATTATAACACAACAACGAAATCTCGCATGTCCCAAGGGATCTCAATCGACAACGGAGCGTGTTCAATTGATCCTGGACACGACGATTTAATTATCACAACGCGCGCATTCGCATCGGCTGATGCGCGTCTCCTCTCATCACAAACCCTACATCAATATAGATATATATGTACAATATATACACAGATTCCTACACATATATATCGATGAAGTGCTGTGTGCGCGGCTTCTGTGTCGACTCTTGCCGCTCAACCTAATTAATCGATCGCATAATTAATTAATCGATTAATAGTGCGAGTGAGATGAAGAAAGTGACGCATGGCGCATCTCTTCTGTCTCATATATACAGGTCTCTTCTCTCATCATTTTGAACCCTCATGATGAATGATATTGCACTTTGTTCACTGATCAATATAAAATTATTTTGCTTCAACTCTGTCTCCATTAATGCACCATAATAAACATGATGTGTTTGCTTCCTCAATCTCATCTATACAACTCATTAAATAAGACAAAATTACAGGTAAATGTATTCCATCAACACAATGAGAATGCAGCGTTTGTGGAGTAATGGACGAAAAAAAAATGAGCGGAGAAAAAGTTTTGTAACTTTGAAATTAACCAATGCGACAGAGTTTGAAATATGTCCGTAGCATTCGCCAGCGAATTCTCCAGAGGGTATTCGAATCCATGATGATGTATATGTCGCTTCCATATCGTCCCAGAGAGTTTGATTACACACAGAACTAGTTTACAACATCGTACAGTTGGTCATATAGCACTATTGAGTGTGGACGAGGATTACGACGAGGACGCGCGCTCGTATTACAATGTGACGTGGTGAATCATTGGAAGTGCGCGCAGCCTGTATATATGCATATATACAGATTGAAATTGTTTGGCCAAAACTAATTTAACGCACATCGAAGTGTCCGCGTTCTATAGTGACTGGAATTTACGTGTTACATGTATAGGTTTAGGTTAGGACACTTGTACGTGTATAGGTATGTGTCCGAGTCGACGCGCATCGTGGTTACACAGTGTCTCATCCACAGTTTATAGGAGTAACAAAACGGATGGGTAGGAAATGAGATTAGTTCGGACGTTGCAAACACGCACGCATATGTGTATTCCTTTTACCCATGGGGATATCCACAAACTTCATAGTGTGACTCTCTAGAGAAGCATTCGACAAAATTTTCCAACTTCTTTTTTCCGCACATTTCATTCAAATAAATTTTTCTATTCCTCATTCGTATGCAAAGTCGAGGACGTCCATCCGTACTTTTTTTATAGAGAATTTTAAATTCAAATCGGAATATACATTTGGGTGTTTGAGTATATTTAGTACCAAACGCAGTGCTGTTATACTGAGTGAGTTATGTAATTTTCTTATTATTTGTTTCGAGTACATCAACCGTAGAGCTGTTTTTATACTCAAGAGTCACCTGGTGGTTTATACACATCTGGTCACAAGTTTTTCTACATAACAGTGGCATGGATGATTAATTCTTCATGTTTCATCTTGTTATCTCGTCGCTTTTGACCTCGGGATCTAGATAAGCTCGGGCACAGTATCCCGTGTTCTCATCTTCTTGTTAAGTTTTTTTTCTTCTTTTTCGTAGAAAAGAAACGAGAAGAAAATAAAACAGAAGAATGAAAATAAACAGAACCCTTTCGAAACCAAAGCACGGCCCTGTTCAATATTTTTACTACCCCTTTCGATTTAATGTCGGTCTCCTTCATTGATTTCCCAATTCAATAGATATCAAATTGTAATTCTGAATACAAGATAAAGTTTTGTGAAGGAAACTATGAACTTCAATCAAAAAAATACCTCCTTTCCCTAAATACAAATAAATGTAAAAATCGAGGGCTAAAATTATGTTTGAAGAAGATTCACAATATGATTATCATTGTGTTTTCATGCTACCAATAATACCACTAGTACCACCATCAGTGGTAGCAGTAACACCGCGTTGTTCTCCACATTAAGGTTGC
Organism: Meteorus colon; assembly: GCA_030523085.1. Classification (NCBI taxonomy): domain Eukaryota; kingdom Metazoa; phylum Arthropoda; class Insecta; order Hymenoptera; family Braconidae; genus Meteorus; species Meteorus colon. The sequence continues at coordinate 34,001 of JAPYZH010000558.1, read as the reverse complement.
GGACACGGTCATCGTCGGGGGTTTCAACGTCCTGTTTGCAAATTGGAACATAAAATCACGGTTGTGACGGGCACCGCTGATTGTTCGTTACCGCTACGACCTACACGCCATCAGGCATTTGTCGTGGTAATACACCAGTGCATTGACTGTACACATACACACTTAACTCATTATAAACATCTGTGTATACACATGCAAACTCTTGTGGAGAGTAATTCATTTGTTGTTTTTTGTTTTAAAGTCAAGGCTCGCATGCCTCATATAACTACGTCATGAATAAGGTCGTTCTGATATTTTAACTGTTCCGGCTCACTTACCATCTTTACAATAAATAATCGAATCATTATGACTGTAACGCGAGAACAGTAACGCGAAATTATTAGTGTCAAATCAACAATGGATCATTATTATTAAGAAAACACAAAATTGGAAATAAATAAATACGAAGCAATTATTAATGTATGTTATTATAATATTTAACGGCATTAAAAATATAGTTCTATAAATTTCATTATGTTTTGAATGAATATTTAAGTGATTGTCAATTAATTTATCGTCAAGGTAATGAATTGTCTGAGAGTAAACATAATGGGTGTTTCAATATGTTCAAGGGTAATTACGTGAAATAGATTCGATATCTTTCGAATGACTGCGGGCGGTTAAGTTATATACGGCGGTAAATGTACATGCTCCTCTTTGCTCTCCTAACAAACGTCCATTAAGCCTGTCGTCGCTTGCGCGCGTTGCCCTTACGTGCCCGCTTGACGTATAATCGGGGGCGGCGCGCGAGGGCGAAGAATTCCGCATCTGTCTTTTCTCTTTATTCTCAACTCTACTTCTCGCTCTTTTCTTATGTATTCAGCGCAATTCAATTCAGAATACGTCTCGGAATCTCGTTCACGCACCCCTCTTGCCCTCACTCTTTCTCTTCTTCTTTCAATCTTTCCCTTTTCCGCTATATATTCTCTGTTGATACGCACGCGCGTATGTATACAGAGGACTCCCGCCGGTCTGCTAATTGCGATCACTGTTGTCCGATCTAGCAGAAGGAGAAATGCAAACCGGGCGAATGGCAATGCGGGAATATCCTCATTCTCTCGTTCGCTTCATATAGTGACATATATAAGCTTTTGCAATTGTTTATTTATATTGTAAAATAATACGCTGGAAAATTCGCGTTAGCAGAATTCAGGTGACATAAATGAAGAAATCAATTCACACTGCAATCAGATATAAATCTTTCATGCCCTTGGCCGATGAAAAGTTTTATTCTCGTGTAATTAATCGCCGTATCGATAAATACGATTGTCAACATCGAGGAAAGAGCTTGAGAAATATAAACAGATGCACAAGGTAGAATTTCTTCGAAAGTATTTATTGGTATTGAATCACATCCCGTCAATATTAATAAACTCATGAGCTTGTAAAAATATTTGGGAGATTTCCTTGAGACTAAATTTGTTATCGTATCGTTTCATTGACATGACATTATCACATCAGAGTTGTTCTTCAAAACCCATACGAAAGGTGATGAATATGTTAACATTCACCACGCACTATTAATCACTTCAAGACACTCCAAATAGTCAATTAATCAGAATTATTTATAATTTTAATTGAAATATTGTTTCCAATCAAAATATTATTGTTATAATTACCATAATTTTGAGCAAGCAAATAATCATTACTAATATTAATCCAACAAATACAAATAAAAGATATTATTCCAACTGCGGTTGAAGTAATCAATCATGAAACATCAACCAATTTTCATAATATTCATTGAACTCTTCAATCAATGCACTGATTATCTCATATCATATTATGAAAACTACTGAATCAACTTTAAATTATCAAACAAAATAAATACATACATAAATCGTCCCTCACTTATCATAATTGATTATTCATTATCATCATAAATAACCATTTTTATTGTTATACATTGTAACAAGGAAAATGCATAAAATATTCGTTGATGAATGCGCAAACAAATGGCCATGTATGTTGAATGACAGAGTTGATAAATGCATCTATACCCACAAACATCCATACATATATATGTACATATACATACAGATCCAACTGATGTGTGTAAACAAATGTACATGGACTTCTCTCGTAGGCCTAATGGGAATTCGCGATGCTTACTAATTGGGTATAGATCGTAGCTCGTCGATTTCATGAGCGAGCACGACGATAGTCACATGCATATATAGATATATAACAAACATATATACCTCAGGACCGTGTGTATCGAGTCCGTTTATACGTCCTTAAGAGCACACATATCTTATATACATACACAATATATCTTAAAACAAACATATATAAATACATATGAATGTGTACACATTGTCTATATATATATATCTATGTATATAAGAGAGAATAGGAGAGATATAGAAACGATTTATCCTTTTGTCTCGCTTTTCTTCAGCCATGCCCCGTTGCACCTTCAAGCGTGCGCTCGCGCAGATTCACAGGAAGAAAAGAGACCTCCGGGTAAGATTTAGCTGCAAGCATGTACACCATAATTCACCATGAGGAAAAGAGGCGACGTCGGTGGAAGAAATATATATGTATGTGTTTATATGTGAGTGTGATGTGAGGAGAGGGTGGGTTATATTGTTGATTCTTTCTTTAACACGTGTTAGACCACAAGGTATATAATACTTATACTTACAGGAGATAAAAAGAGGCAAAGTAAAATGCGAATGTATGAGAGATTGTATTGGTGTGTGTATGTATAGCAGGGCGATAACGCACCTAACCGATACGCATCTAGGATGAGGCATGGCGCCTAGTGCAAGAAGTATGTTGGCTTCATGTATTTATTGCCAACACTTGCGAACGATGAACTGTGAAAATAAGAACAAGTGAAACAAAAAATATGTAAGCGAGAAAAAGGTAAAGGGCAAGTGTGGATGTGAAGTTATTATATAGAGCTATTTCACTAGTTATTTGCCATAATATTTACAGAGGAAATTTTATAACATTATCATTATTGTAGAGATTGATTGCAATTTTTGCTTTATCTCTGGTTTTGATCGCGTAATTGATGCAATGACTGGAGAATTCATTGGGGTCCTAAGGAGAAATGGAGATGTTTACCAACGGATTTGATTGCGATTGAGACTAAATGAATATTTAGAAGACATACAAAATGTTATTATAACAAACTGATTTCGTCATCTGCCATGATAACATTCATCTTCGTCAAACCGAATGCAAGAAAAAACTTTCAATCATTTATGTTTTACATAGTCAACGAAAGTTTTCTATTTATGTAATCATTGAAAGAAAAGTGTGAATTTATTCTTTTGTTCCAAGTATTTATTGGTGTAGAAACTTATGGTGTTGCACACCATCGTCCTTGCGGGCGCGGCAAACGGCCTCGAGAGAGACTTCAATATTTCCTTCTCTTTTGTATAAAATACATTAGTGTGTATAATGCATATACATGTATTGTGTTCCTGGTTTTCCTGACTGGCATACATGCGCATTGCGATGTATGCCAGACACTCTCACACGCCTAGGAATTCCTGACCCTGCCCACCTTGGCAGCAGCCGACAACTCCCGGAGAGTATGTCCTGCGAGTCAGTATACGTGCTTAGAAATATATATATTTATTTATTTTATATATACGTATATTGTACAGCAGTTATTTGCGCGCATGCTCTATTTCAATTTTGTCTATGTCCGCTACACTGTAACACATAAACATGAGCAAGGCATCATCATACTTTCCTGGCATCCCTTTGTTGCTTACTCACCGATATAATTATTTATTAGCTAGCCCCTTACACACGCCTTCATATATATATTATATTTATGTGAGGTGGAAAAGGAAAAGATAGAGGAAAAGGAAGAAAAAGAGCGCAAAAGTAATATCCAAACTTCGTCAAGCCATTCAATTCCTTCAGCAGTTTTTGTAATGTAGAATGTGTAAAAAAAAAGAAATCAATCCTTTTATTTTTATATTTCACAGAATCAATTTTGTTGTCAATCATAAGGAACAAACCAGTTGGAGTGATTTGAGTATAAGTTAAATCAATTGCACCAGAGAACCCGTCGCCAAATCAAAAATATAATATACACAATGCCAGAATTTCAAATGAGAATTCATAAATTCTATGAGTCGATCTCATAATTATGAAACTTCTAATTTGTTTTTTTTTCACAAGAAATAGTTCTTATATAATTTTTATAGTCCAACTCACACCCACAACAACTTCCGATCACATATAAATCGATCTCAGTACATAACGTGCAGCAGGAAATCAATTATCCATACACCGTATGATGAGAGAATTGAATTTCCTGATAGGTATACATACGTACACATAACTACATACACTGATATTTACAGTAGCATGTACATAAGCTGTTTTTCATGTTCTAGGAGTATATGAGGATAGAATCACTGGGCAGGTCGCACATATATGAGACAGTGAGAAAAAACTTTTGTTAATATATAGTACATACATATGAAACTCACGGTTTGCGAGTATTATATTTACGAGTACTCCATGGTATATATGTATGTATAGCTGCGCGTTTAGCGTTATTCATTACTCGGTTCATTACTATCAGTGACTCCCGGTTCTCTACATCCACAATATTCTCTTCAGGTAAATAAACAATATACAAGTATATATACATATATATTCCTCTATATGTTCCTTATATATGTGTTTATCTACATTTGTGCATATTTATATATACACACAGATAGATATTTATGGTAGATTTATGCGGGCGTGTGTGCATATGCTCATGGAATGAATGCACACAAGCCTCTCACGTGAGTGCTCTCTGCATGGATACCTAATAGCCAGAGACATATAATTTTATAGGGAAGTAATCGGATTTATTAATTGCATGTTGTAAGGGAAGTGCGTGCGTATCCTGATACAAGCAGCATCAGTAACTAGAAGAAATGATAATGCGGGAGAAGATGTAAAAAAAAAAAAATAATGTTAATAATGATAAATGTGTTTGAATGAGAAATATTGCGAGTAAAATAGAGGATACTTCTGTTTTTTATTCTTCATTTCGAAATGTTGTGGTGAACAATTCTAGGACCTGATAGCAGGTTGTATACTGCAGGATTGCACAGAGCAAGTACAATCCTGGCAATGGTTGTAGCTTGTACTGGTGAGAATCATCCGCACGCACGATCATACAGTGTACAACGTAAGGAATAACGCGCACGTCTTTTTTAATGCAACGCGAGTGTCTGCCGCGCCGGGGCGCGCCTTTCGCGCCTCGCAATTAGCGAGTTACGACGTACGAAGGTCGTTAATTAAATTGAAACCGATAGGCTGGTACGCCTTATTACCTTGCGACTATGCACCTATACACCAACGCCCCAACAACCGGAATGTATATAGAATATGTATCTATATGTACATATATATATATATCGTCCATTCCACCTTCGCTTCCTGTACTATTTTACCGCATTGGTTTCACCTTCATAAAACTATATTTATGATCATCTCAAATTGAATCCATTTCAAACATTAAAATGTGCTTAATTTAATCGAGAAAACTGAAGTGAAAGGATTTATCGAAGAATAAAATATATATCCAGATTTTTCTGTTTTTAGGTTTTTGATATTTATCGTACAGGAAAAAACATAGAGCTCAGAGTGAATCAAAGTGAATCATTCCATATTTTTTTTTAGATTTATTGATGAGAAGGAACATTTGCTAAGCTTTCAGATATCTTTTATATTACTTTAATCGTTTCTTATCATCCTCGAAACAAAAGAGGATAAAGAAAAATGATCTTCCGAGTGTTTAATCCTGAATATTTTAGTCATTGAAAAACTCGCATAATAGTGAGCATCCTCAATTCAACTGTTTGTAATATCTCTTGAATAAATTTAACTTTTACTATATTCTTGCTCTTCGGTTCCTTCATGTTTGTTTATAATGCGGAATAATACGATGATCATATTGGAATAAACGTGAACGAGTTCAAATGCATTGAAAAAGGGTCAAGATTGCATTTGCACCACCTTCTTCCTCATCTATAATGTATATACGCGATATATATATATATATATATATCAATCGAGGTATTTATAGGGTGCCGGGTTGTAACGCGCGCACTATGGGGCGCACCTGCACTGCCCGAGTCGCCGCTGTGGCCGCGTGTGCACACTGAGAATCGATCTCGTGGCGATAGCAATCTTGAGAATCGGGAGAGAATATCAGTACGAAACTCGAATCGTCAGAGAGAGAGCGAGAGGAAGAGAAAAAGAGCGAGACCCCGAAGTTATTACAAGGTATCTTCATGTTCCATGAAACTTTACGATTTACCAGTTTAATACTTCTATATATACACGTGCATGATATAAGTTTTTATCATTTCCTTTTTTTTTTCTTTCATTCCCTTCTCTCAACCCCGCGCCCATCTTGACGCAAGGTCATATGATGTCGCTTCGTTGTGTTGTTTATAGCATTATTCGACAAAAGGAAAAAGGGATGAAAAAAAAGTTTGGTTTATAGAGATAGAAAGACTGAGAGAGTCGTTGAATTGTATTGCTCTGTACATGGACATCGTCTCGTTAACGCCGTGTAGACATGCATAGGTTCACTTCTATATGTTAACTTGCACTTGATCTACACTCGTGTAATCATATCATGTCGATAGCACTCTTTAGATTTGTGTATTACCTCGACACGCCATCAGGCGCCATGAGAACATCAGTAAAAGAATAAAATTTGATATGATAAAGGTAAAACAGAATACAGTTCAGATTAGCTTTATTTTCATTCTCTTAAACTGTTGACATACTGATAGCCTTTCAATGAAACAAAAGTTATTACAAATATTTTTATATAGATCCGCAACTGAACATTCAACTGTCAATGCCGATAAAAAATTTTCAAAAGTACCGTTGTACGTATGTACATATTCTTTATAGAAGAAAAGAATGGAGAATTGGAAAAGAAATTCTTGGGTGATCCAATTTGAAATTTCATCGTCATTGCGGGACGCAATCGATCGACAGCGGATGCGATCGATCGATTTTAATTTCAATGCGACGGTTTTATGTTCTGGAGACTCATCCATATTAACCCATCGAGAAGTACACAGAGTTTGAGACAGTTGCATGCGGGAGAGAGATACGAGAGTGCTCTTCCGGATTGGTGTCCATTCGAATCGCTGTCCGAAGGATGTACATACAGAATGCGCGCGCGTACTCACACAGGCGACCTTGTTAAGGACCACCTCGAGCGGTACGACTTAATTGCCCCGTATCTCTTCGGTATCCGGATTGAATTTTAATAATCGAGATTAATCGACCACGAGATGGAAGCCAACAACGGAATATACACATAAACTTATAAATAAATAAATAAATAAATAAATAAATAAATAAATGAATAAATAACAAATTGAAAGTTTAACAAAACTAATACTGACATAGCACCTTATCTAATTTCCTTACAATATTTCTTTTGTCGCCATAAAACTAACAATTTTCTAACCTGTAATGTATACACGTTGTATATAAAAGATTCACATGACAATTAGCAGTGAATGCCAGTGGAATTTGTTTGAATCAGCATTGAATGGGCCCATCGACAGATAGCCAACAATCCCCGACTGAGAGTGAACTTCTAGAAGAGAAATGGTTACATGCGTATCCGTAGAAAGACACTGTATACATAAGTATGTATATACATATGTACATAAATATGTGTGGCGTTGCGGTAATACAAGTTGGTGAGATAGCCCGTTGGAGAATATAATAACACTGAAAATACTTTGAGTCTGGACAACGATCGTCTCGACACCGCAAAACCCACATCGTCTTCCCTGTTTTCATGTTTCCTTCCTCCACATTCTATATATCTCCACCTTATTTTCCCCCTGTTCAACTTATAAGCAAAACCAAAAACACTTAAACGCACCAAAGCAATTGTAAATATAATGAATAAATAATAATATATATATAAATAAATTGAATGAAACAATGCACGACTTTGAATTTTCTTTTTTATTCATCCCCACTTTTTTTCTTTACCTAATTTTATCTCTCTTTTCTTTTTTCTTTCAACATTTCATAGTTTTTTGTCACGTCGAGATGATGAATTCATCAAACATCGTAACAAGTAAGATGCGCCACAATGTCGATGATAATTAACCTCCGTTGATTGGCTCCATTGTGAATGAATAAGGCCACAATGTTATATGAGCTGTTGTATATTGTATAGTGAAGTGTATATGTGTCTTCTGAAAGTGGTTACGCATGGGAGATTATAATCGTGCGCATGGTCACGGGCAAGTGGGCTCTTCATGGTTACATGAAAGTATACTAAAAAAACTTACAACAATAATTATTATAATAATTATAATAATAATGAAATAATTCAAGGACGATCTTTCTTAAATCAATAACGGTACCATCTTTTTTTTCTGTTCACGAATTTATCGCTCACATATATATATATATAAATATTCAACGCTGATTCAATGAAAAATCTACGAGTTTATGAAGTTGAAGAAAAACAAGTTAAACGAAAAAGAGCTACAAATTGAGCATCATCAGAAACTTCGGCTGATGTTAATTTATGTGTGAATATTTATAATGAAAGTACGAAGACATGACGGTATACCTCATGTCTCAATAAAAATGTTCGCTTTTCGAGAAAAAATAACATAAGTGTGTGTAAGTATACATTCATATAAGACAGAGTTGGAATATAACAACCGATGCATTTCGATTATATACCACCAGTCATTTTGAGTTACGACTCTTTGAGTTTCTACTTCTCGGAATCGTGCACCGCAGGGAACCTCAAGAGAGATCCCTCGCCCACGCACCCTCTTTCTCGCCCTCTCTGTTTCTCTCTCTCAATCTTTCACTCGTACATTAACGTATGATGAAATACCTAATATTAAACCGAAAAAAGATATAAAATAAAATAAAACAAATCACAATCCTTGATGAGAAGCAGATAAAAATAAAACATTTTTATATTCCAAATTCTCCATTTCATTCTTTCGCATTCGTATGAGTGTTCATATGTTTATGTTTTAGACACCATTGATCACACAGTCGTAACGAACGTTTCATGAACCGTCGCCAATCATGAGTTTAACGAACCTTGTTGTCATTACGTCGCCCAGCGAATCATTGTGAGTCTCGTGGCATTGAAATTTCACGTTAGGAGCAATTTTGCCACTGTCTGGAATGTTCATTTCCCATTTCACAAACATCACCATGCTTGTACGAACACTTTGATGCCATGTATACATAAAGTGTTATTATCATTCTGATAATACCTTGAAGAATGTAGTGAGAGAGAAGGGATTGACCCAGGTGGTTGCATTTGGGTATTATTCTGCATATACAGTAGTATAGCGCGCGCGCGTGACTCCAGGTGAGACTTCGCTGGAACGTATAGCTGTGGAGAACCCATAAATTGTGTTCAGGTCCGCAGCCACACAGGTTGTACCTAAAACCGGGTCGTTGAGTAGTAATTGGCTTGAACTCATGAGTAACAACCAATTACCATCACTAATTATATGGAGACATGAAAACCAAACAATTTCGATCAATTTTCGAATATTGAGATAAGAACAACAGTTCTCGCGGTATCCAAAAAATTGATCAATATTTAATGAATGATTTTTGTTATTGCTGCTATAGTTAATTGCTCGTTTGTATCTATCAATGAAATATTAGTATTAGATTATTTAGTTTGCTTGGTTAATTGATACAATAATTTGTACTCAACCAATTGTGCCCTTGTATAATTAGGGCATCTTTTTTTTCCATCCACGTATTTTTATGCAGTGATTCATATATATGTGTATTGGTATTACTGATAGAAATGTCTTGAAGATTTTAAACCATCTCTCCGAGCATATATTTAGTTTTACGATCGCGTCGTCGACAAACTCTCAACTCTCTGCTACACACATATGTACATATATATATATATTCATTTGAATCGTTGTTATTGAGCTTTATGGTCATGACACCTCGTAAAACGACGATGCGAGCGCTCATCGTGGTGACCATTCGCATTTATACCACCGCTGTAGAGTAGATTCACTTCGATTTTATTTCCAATCACCATATCAGGTCGATTTAAATGAAACATGGGTAGAATATATATCCATATTGAATGTATATATTCATTTGGGAGTGATTTAATGTTGATAATGATGTATGTGAATTGTTCATTCTGTGTATGAATGTGGATGTAAAACAGAAAAAAATAAAAATACGAAAAGTAAAGGCAGTTGATGTGCCAAAAAGAAGTAAATATAAATAAAAATAATTGGGAACGATATATGTATACGTGTATGTATACATATTCGATCGACTTTCCATCGGAATATATCGAAAAGAAATCGCACACGGGTGCAAATGCTGTGCAGTAGTCGTTTACCGATCTTGTTCTGAAGGTGCAGCCGGATGAAATAAATCAGTGGTACGTTAAGTGCTTCTCGTATTAATTAAGATAGTCTGCGCGACAGTCCTTGCCCAGCAGTATCCCCCTCAATATCACGCCCTCTCTTTTTAATTCTTTGCGTATTTTATTCATTTCCATTTTTTATTATTTATTGTTGTTGCAATTTTTTTTTCAACCGGCCGACGTAAATCCGTCTGTGTGGAAGAGGAAGATGGTGCGAAGGGATATTACTGCGAGAGAATAGTGAGCAAAAGGAGTTACCTCTAATACCTCCTTGGCATATAATGGCGTAATTATCCGAGGACGAGACAAATTGCATACACGCCCGACTGCGACACGCCACACGACAACGACCGCGCGCTTGGTCCAAACACACATATACGCATGGAGCTACGATAAAACGTTCAACTCTTCTTCATGTCACACGTGGGTGTTTCATCTATGCACATATATTCACTTACGAATCATCCTTGTCTCTGGCTTCTCGAAAAAAAAACAAATTCGTATGACTTCTTTGGAGTGAAAACTTCCTTGAATTTTTTTGTTAGTTATAATGCATGTTATGAATAATCATCTGGCGTTGGTGCTGGATGATTGTTAATTATGTCGTAATTTCTTTACATAAGTTCCCACAACTACTCTTTCAAAGAACTAGGTAACAACAAATTTGTAAACATAACCAATATGAAACATTTCATACGGGTATAATAGACCGATGAATATTCATAAATGAAAAAGACTTTGAATAACTATTGCATATGCTGTTCGATTCGTGACTAACATTTATAGTCAAAAGCCCATCCATGTAAGAATATATTACGAGATATATTTTATTACACAGAAGTAGCAATTGTAGAAGGGAAAAAAATGATATGTGAATAACTTGAAGGGATGAGTTGAGTGACAGTTATCCAGCAGGTGGACTATGATTGAGTAAGAGTGAGAAAGTGAGAGGTGATGAAAAAATGGATGAGAAAATTCCAAAAGGAAACCAAAAAACAAAACAAAATGTGGAAAATAAACATTTATATGTTTCCCATCCAGTGGCGAACCGCAAGACAGCAGTAGCAAGTGAGTTTTCAGAGAAAAAAAAATCTATTTAGTGGCCCGTTCGTGTATGTCGTGAGAGAAGAGGCGAAGAAGTAAACGTATAAGATGGCGTTGTAAATTGTATTATATACCGTATGCAGATATATAACTTTGCTGTGCCGCAAACGCAATTGTCCCCGCTGAAACCCGCATAAAGCTCTATTCCATTGCACATGGTCGTTGAATATGCGCGCATGCGCGCACGTATGACTATAAGAACATAAGATTCACTATGTTTGTAGATGCTGTATGATGGTGTTGGTGAAGGTATGGTGGATACTCATGCACAGAGGCACTGATTCTTTTTCTTTGGCGCCTCTCATGACTCCGAGAAAAGGCAATTTACGAGGATACATTTTTATCTCGGTTAGGTGTTACGACCTTACGTCGATCTCCAGACATGGGTACTCCAACATCATCGTCATATATACAGATAGAAATGTACATATTGTATGAGCATTGTTTCAACATATTAAGCGATATTATATGCTACCACAGTGAGTCAATCATTGTGTGCACGCAGAAAGTAATTGAAAAGGTGAATTTAGTTGGTAATATTTAAATTTTGATTGTTATACTGGAATTTGAATAAAATGATAATAAATATTGTTCATAGTATTCAAATAATGACTGTCTATAGACAGATCCATTGATGACTTTTCCGTTTATATTCTAGCCGGATGATTACAAAAAAATTATTATGTATGATTTTCATTTGACATCAAATAATGTTTCTATACTCATGAAAAGATTTCGTAGGTCGTTAGTGGATTTTTGATCATTCACTATGATTTTTCCTCACATTATTGTATGCATGGAATCATATCGATTGCATTCTACGTGATAATATTTTTCACAATCACATGCTGTTATATTTGTACAGCGATTTCTTGAATTTTGAATGGCGAATAGTCAATCATGTTGATGTCGAATTAATTACTAGTGAAAGAAATATGAATGAATATTAGCATAGAGAAGATGTTCATAATCATTCAGATACGGCGATCGAACAAAGCGATCTGCTTTGATATCAATTGACCTATAAAAATTTCCTGCAAAATAGTATGCTGATGCAAGTGAAGTATGTTGAAAGTATAAAAATTCAACCACATGTACAAACATACAAATCTGCAAATTAAGTATTGCATCAAGTCGATGATTTCTCATGAAAATAATCCAACGTGGATTCTTTACAACATCGATATGCAATAAGTTAATTTAAATTGTTCGGATTGATTGACATGAAAATCATTGGACCAGACAAATTGTCTTATCTCCATATTCAAATCATCTATTCTAACATAAAAAAACGATATTTACATTTAGACGATATGATAAGGAAGAAATAATGAACATGAATACAAATGAAGAAAGTAACATATTCATATAATGAAACAAAATATCATATTTTTGTTTTTGACAATAAAAACACATAAATGAAACAAAAATTTATTCATGAAAAATTATTTACCTTATTTCTCGAAGCGGTTGGAGTTGTCGTGCAATCGTGCAATCATTCACATGAATTACTGACGACGGCGCAACCGCCCACTGAGCGTGCGGTGTCCCATAGGAGTGTGTAGTGGAAGCCGATGAAAACGATGCAAGCACTCCTGCACCGAACGATGAATTATGAGGGAATATTTCTCCTCTTCTGTGTGGTTGCTTTCCTTCCATTTTTTTTTCTTCCTTTTCATCTTTCATATTTTATTTTTTGTTGTTTCAGACAAACAACCTTGAGTGTATAACTTCTGTAACATAAGAAAAAAGAAGAGAATAAATAAAAAAACAACTGAATATTGAAAAAAATCATAAGATTGCCAGACGATCACATACATGCATATTTACTTGTACATTGTATACGAGGCGAAATTGTATACAGTTGCGTTATGTGAGTCCGGAAACGACTACCTAAACGTTGCGAATGAATGGATATAAATGTTTATGTTAAATATATATATATATATATATTCATTCAAATCTATGAGACAATGGTGCGATAACTCATAATAGCGTAGAGTATTATACTATATCGATAAAATACACATACGCATACATACAAAGGGGTTTTCTTCCTATTTTACTTATATGAATGCCAATGAGAGACGTCGATTTGATAGGGACAATGGATTCGCGTAGGTAATGCTTATTTCGCTCCAACAATATTTATATGAAGGTGTTTAATTTTATCTGAATGTACTTATTCATTTTTATTGCTATTATCGTCATCAATGATGTAATTTTTATCTTTGACCTCAAGCGTTTGTCCTATTTTCATTAATCACAACTGAATGTCGTCACACATGTTCATGGGACTTGTGATAATTCGTCATAGTGCCTGGGGACAGTTAGTGAAGTTAAGTTTATCAGTGAGATATTTACAACTAAATGCAAACGCACCTGCATATTCCGCCCACACGAGCTCACAGCATTGCACAATAATAATTAATGAAAATGAAAAATTCAAATGAAAAATAGAAAAAAAAAGAATGAACAGGGAAAAAATGTTTTAGACAGTAAAACGACGTACGCTTCAATGGTGCATAGTGTGTCCACGTGAAAATCTATGGCTTTGAATTATCCACATGACATCCGGTAGAAATGCGAATTTACGACCACTTCGACGAACAGTCAAGCTGTTATGAGTGTCTTCTTATTGCTGGGGTGGACGCAACGAATGACAAACCAAAAAATGAAAAGGTGGAATGAAAATAAATAATAAAGGATAAAAAAGAATTGCAGTTGCGTAGGTTTTGGATTTTATATCTTGAGGAAATATGTTTTCATGAATGTGATGTACGTGAACGCAAATTGTTCAGTCGTTCAGACATTTATAAGCATGATCTAATGCCACTCTTTATATGTGACTGAACTAGATTGTAATAAGACAATAAAATAAAGTGGAAAAAAAAGGGGAAAAAATTAAAGATAAAAATTATTCCGCCCACGCGTGTGTTGGATTTATTTTGAATTATTATATCTGTATTCGTTTATCTTTATGTACTCATGTCGACCGCGCATTGACTGAAAATGTTTCACGTTTTCACCGTATGTGAGTGAGTCACTGTTACGCTGTACATGGAAGTAACAGACGAATCGAGAGGTAGAAAAAAAATCCTTCGACGCACAAAATAAAGACGAATGCAATAAATGACGGGTGAGAAGAAGATAGATAAAGAAATCGCATCGAAGAGAGTCTGAATCAGGAATGCCATGAGGGATGGCAATGCGTCACTGTCTCTTCTGTTTGCGGGTTTATTCTTCTTGCCTTTTTCATTCTGTAACTCGATGCACGCACCGAGGTCAGAGTTTATGGAATGCGCAGAGAAAGAATACCCCTTTTACTAAAAACCCTTTCTTGATCTTCCACGTTTTTACACTCATTTTGAAAAAAAAAATTGTGTGTAAAATTGGAAATTAACATTTAAGAAGCTATTTCTGAAGGTTTGTGGAATTTACGAAGACGCTTGTGGAACAAAAAGTTTGAAAATAACAAATACGTATTCGAGTATAATGACCTTTTCGAGTATATTCATTCTCCTCATTTTGATATTTTTCTTTCGAAAAATTTGAGATTTATTGAACTGCGAATATAAATAGAACAGAAGAAGTTTGTATGGATTTGAAAATTCCTGCTTCAGATAAGTGGGAAAAATATCAGATACCACCGAAAACTCTGATTCAAATACGTCCATCGTTCTTGAAAAAACGTTTCGATTGATTTTTCTTGGGGAATCTTTTTTTCTGCATTACCGTATATACATGTATAGGTTAAGACGTACATAGCAAATGCAACACAAGCTCGAAGCAAACCTTGCAATTGCCCTCAAGTTCTTTCCCCCCTTTGTGCCGCAATCTTAAGTTTTCTCCAACACAATTGTTTCGCCAGTCCACGTAACGCATCAGCAAATTATCCAGCTGTTGGTAGTTCGTGTGCGCTCGAACCTTTGCTCTTTCACTGTCCGTTACGTCGCTGTTATCGAACAAATACGCCCTCACTTCCGGCAACTGAGTCATAACTGCAGCCATCACAATCAAATTGAACGTGAAAAAAAAGATGCTACAATGTTTTCCACCATGTAATTTATCTTGTTGTTAAGTAATAAAGAAGTTCTGGGCATGCTGAGCCATATCAATTATATTATATAACCTACTTGGTAATTACTTCGTTGAAATTTTGAATTAATCAACTAATGAAGTAGAATTGTTCTTCAGAAAATATTCAACATTCATATTTCTGTTAAACTCATGGTCATCTTCAATAAATTTCTAATACTAGTTCAATTTAAATATCCAACATATAGCATAGAGTATTCGATAATCCCCAATTCGTTTATACAACCTCTTCGTAGCTACATTGATTCATTATTATTAATAAAGAATGCTTTTATGTTTATTGTCATTCGTATGAATTGAAATATAAACGATAAAAGTTGATGCATATCGATATAAATACGTGGCAGCGTCTCAATATACATTTTATGTCTATTCCAAATTAGAATATGTATGTTATATCTACACATGTTCATACAAATATACATATGGAACCGGGCGTGATTGATGCGTTGATCCACAAACGAATCCCAAACGCGTTTGAAGCAAGTTGAGATCATGATATTCACGATTCACCGCTTGGCCGACCATTGCCATCGATCATTTTGTGGACTGAACACACGCACGTTCGGTGGCCCTGCGCGCCGCTCGATTGAGATTCAAATCACGAATTTCAATTATAATTTACTTCAGTGACGCATTAAAAAAATGTACACAAACATATACAATGATATCTCTATATATTTATATGAAATAAATTTATGTGTAATTTCATGAGTGAACAGTACATTGGATTCTCAGTTGTCAATGAATAAATCGTTGAACAACGAAAATTTGTGATAAAATTAAAACATTGAATTGTCATGTAGAGATTTGAGTGGGCTCATGTTTGATAGAAAAATATTTCGACAGGTGTAAATTCATAAGCATGAATTTGTGTTCAGATATGAAGAGTTATATACAAACATTTATCCAAATATAATTCTCATCATTTATTCACATGGCAGAGTCCATTAAGACGACGCCTGTCGGATATTTTCCACGTGAATGGATGCTTTAGACGGAGAAAGATCGAGAAATGAGGGACAGAGACTGACAACAAGAGAGAAGGGAATGGAGTGAGAGCCAAATGTAGAAGAAAAGAGATTAGTATCAATATCTGGTAACACCAGTAACACAGATAACTGTTAGTGACGTGACGATTTTCCATACAGATGAATCTACAAACGATATGATAAAGAAAAAACAAGTTGTCTCTTCTCTTGTGATCATGTATCATGAATGTAAATACATAAGGTGGATTGTCTGACTTGTACAGGAGTTTTGACACCTCAATATAAAATTAAAATGTCTCTAAAGGGAAACCCCACAGTGAGCACATGAAAAAAAGAGGGGCTTTTCCTAGAATGAATAAGCGGAAATGAATCACTGAAATTATTATTCTCTTCCTTGATGTAATTAATTTTTATCTTTTAAATTTTTAGCTTTGAAATATGAGGCATTAATAAACAATTTGAAAGTAAAATTGGATGATATCGAATGGGAAAAAAATTTGATTCTGCATCCATCTCGACATATTCACCCCTAATGATATCATTTCCCATGTACAATTTGTTTTGTTTTTTTTCTTGTTTTTTATTGTATTTCCATTCGAAGTTGATATTTTTTTCTTCTTTCTCATACAACAGTTCGATGCATTGTCTTAATATGAACATTATCATTTCGATTTTATAACTTCCTCTTATTCGCTTTCGTTCCAATCGATTGGAGAACTCTTGTGTACAGTTATGGATGTAACTCATGTTGTTGAAATAGTTTATACATATATATATATATGTATATAGGAGAATAAATACAATTGTGTTTGTGTGTGCAGCAGGAAGCATCGGACGTAAGTGAGCTTGCAAAAGTGTTAGTATATATAGCTATGTTGTGTTCATCTTTCTCTGCGTCACGCACTCGTGCATTCTATGCGTGTGGACTCATATATATAATTCTTGGCATATGCACGTACGTGTTTATTCCACAGAGGTGAGTTACAATCCACGATAACTCTGGATTAAAGGCTGAGGGTAAAGAGCTCGTTGCCTCCACTTTATTGAGGTGAAAGAGAACGCGTTGGTAAAACTTGGTTATAGTTACCATGGTCTGTGTTGCATGCCAAAGGAAGATGATAATCATTGAATAGAACGTATAAAACTTTATCTGATACAACTATCACAAGCCACTTTGCACTCATTATTTGATTCTTTACTTGTCCAACACAAGGATACTTCCCACAATATATTTATATATTATTTATCTATTTCTGTGTACAGATATGATTTATGAAATGCAATTCATATTCTGATGAATACAGTAGATGTTACCACTGATGAATAACTGAAGACTATGTGACAAACCGAATGGTATTTAAATCTCGTGAACTTGAATGAAGACGGCTCTGATATTCTGAAGACGATAAGGAATAATTTTTATCATGTGTCAAGTGCATATTCAAATACAGTGGAATGTCTCTTTCTTGCGTTGATCGGGACTAGCGTAAAATTGAGAGGGGAAGTGAAAATATTAGACTGAGTTTAGGATTGAAGTCAGGTCATAGAAATGGAAAAATTTGTAACACCGTGAATTGGTAAGGAGAGACTGCACTGTCGTTGATTCACTTGAAAGAAAGAATTGAAAAATTTGCGGCCACAACTAATTTTTTCTCTATATACGAGGTGGAAAATTATGATGCAATAATAGAATAAACTACCTATAGCATTTCCCATTGATCCCTCATTAAATTCACATGATACAAGTATATTTCAAAATTACCTTGATGTTCAAAATTGAAATGAACACAAGGCAAAAGGTCAAAAATTGATATACGTGACAACATTAAAATAACAAGTTTATTCGTGTGAGCTCATAAACAATACTTCACCATAGATTACTACGTGTAAGCCATAAAATATATTTCCATTATATCGATACATAATGCACGAAGTCGATCAATTCTTTTCTCTTGCTCCCTTCTCTCCATTATAATGCCTCTCTTATACCGTTTTGTGCTTTGCATTCTTCATCTTCATTCAACACAGATATATTCTCTCTGTCATTTTTCATTTCTCGCCAATAGATATCATGGGCGGCCTATAACGCGCGCGCGCGCCAGTCCTCTCCACCACCGTCCGTCTCTCTTATATATTTTATGACGAAGCGTGCACACCACGTAGGCAGAACTGAAAGAGAGAATAATGTTGAAAAGCATCATGTACGTACATGGTACAATCACCATAACTCCCGTGCTACTCGACGAGGTGCAGGCGCATATCTCTTATATACTCGTTATCTGTAATCTCAAAACAATATGATGTTGGAGGCTAACCGATCATTCGAACTGCATTCGTTCAAAATTTTTATGGATACATACATACATATCACACAACACACACTCAATCCTCATTCTTATTCGTTTAACAACATTCGTTTGTATTCATTCATAATTTCATTTCATTTTTCTTCGCACAATCTTTTTTTTTCTTTGTAAATAAAAATAAAAATCATGCATTTAATGATTCGTTCATTTGATTTAACAGTTATGATAGTAATTTCATGTATAAATATTACACATACGCATCAAGATATGAAGAATGCAGAAGGATGAGAGTGATCTCGTATGTAGCAAATGATGCACTATTGGATACCACGAAGAGAGTGTCAGACTTAAAGACCCTGCCGAGTCTAATCATCAGTCGAGTCTATTAGCTCTTATACTTTGTATATAACTAACTCGTTCTTTCTCTATGTTTCACTTCTCTTTCGTGATGCACACTCTACACGCTCGTTCATCATCCACCTGTCTAGGAAGTTCGTTTTTCTTCTTCTGCCTTGTCTTCCTCTTCGCTTTATTATTTCTCAATTTTTCGTTTTCTCTATCATTCAATCCTTTTCTCTTCACCATGTGCATATGATGTAAACATCTATCCATATGCACATCGTCATTTTTGATTTTCTCTATTTAATCTCTCTTTCCTCCGACAAAGTGGTTTATGGTTGGAAGGTGGTATATAATGATGATTTTCCGATTATTTCACTGGATATCTCAGGTGGCATGGCAATCTACACTGATGATCAGCACGAACTTCTTGAGTAGCTTATATAGTCCTGTATAACAACGAAGTAGATATATATTTATTTATAAATTGTATAGTGAACATGAGTAGGGAGAGCAGTAGCAACTACAGGGGCAAAGTCGATAACGGTCTCGCTCTTTTCAGTCTTTATACATACTATATATGTATATATTTATTCCTATCTACTCTTTACCATTCAACTAGATTAATCGTTTCAACGATGGACAGCTCCTGTTTTAGGATGAAATAGAAACACACAGAGTCTTATTCGTTCAATTTATTTTTGCTGTGTATATAATGTTATAGCATCTGACGTTAAAGTCACGTATTTCGGTCACGATTGCAAAGTGCATGTGGGTATATCTAAGTGTACAACATGTTTGTGTGAGTATATATATTTTCTCAAGTATTTCGTCGAGCGAAAGTATCAACGATGAAAGTGTATACATACAGAATACAACCAAATTATTATCACCACACAAATAAATAAATTAAAAAGAATAAATATAATTTTTTTTATAATTGTATACACTCGAGATAATGTGTTTGGTGCATCAAAAGTAATAGGTAAAATAAAAAATTGTGATATATGGAAAAGAGTTGGAGAAATAACGGTATATGTTTTTTGTCTTTTAGTATATGTATACAGGGTTTTGTGCCGTCTGCAAACTGGCACCCGGACCGTATATATTGTAAACAGTGAGACGTAATGGCCGGGACATAAGGAAGCGCGCGCTATGTGCAGGCGCGCACTGCGAGCATTCGTCAGCAAATCCACCCATAAGTTACTCATCCCTGGAGGCGAACTCTTGGCGCGGACGAACGCTTGAGCGCACAAGAGCTCGCGCACTGCCAGATGTAACGCGTTGGATTTATCGCCTCTTAGTGTGGTTGTATGTGAGTGTGTGTGTGTGAGAGAGCGCGCGCGCGAATGCGAGCGCACGGGCCCCGATTACTGCCGTAAGTAATGTCTTCAGCAGGACGATGCGCCTTGGGCGTATAAAGATTCTTCAGCGTTATAGTCCTTTATGTTATACTCATGATGATGGAGAAATTTGTATTATAATTGTACATGTATGTATAGCATCAACAGAAAAACAACGACAATATCATATTGCATATATCATGGTATTAATGTCATTTTTATTTAAACTTTCTTCAAAATTAGTCTTACAATGTTTAGTGCAGAATTTTCATACCGCGCACGTATGAACCAAAACATTCAGTTCGAATGACATTTGAAAGTGAAGGAACAAAAACGTAAACTCGCTGGAATTTTTTAAAGAAATATAGTGAAGTTACGCACATTGAAAGTTCTTGTGAATGTGTTGTGTTCATGTATTCACGTGGTAATATTGTGAAGTAAAAGCGGGCCAGAAAAATCGAGAGCGTGTGCGCGCCTATTACCAAAAGAAGGAGAGGAAGCACAACAGAATTCACCATCTTCGGTTTATATATTTTTCCTTTTTATCGTTGTATTTTCTTTTTATTTTGTTTTTCTTTTTTTCCCCACTTCTTGTTCGTCTTGTGTTTCGTCTTTCGTATTCCTCTTATGTATACTCGTCGCGTCTCCACGTTATTCTCTACCGCCTGCGCGCTACCTCGTCGTTGGCGATATTACCGCAAATTGCCACCCTCAAAAGAGAAACTCTCGAACGGTGCGCAGCGAAGGAGGCGATTGCTCAGTGCGCGCCATCCAAACCAAAGCACATAAGCGAGCTCGCGCGCTTTTACAACTGGGGGCCCAGGGTGTAATACTGTAATCGGGCAATTTCGGGGGCTCGACGTCCGAATAAATTCATGGTTAATGCCAAAGCGGGACGAAGTGAAGGCGAATAAGAAGAGGCCAAAGATGGTAAAGGAAAGAGGGACTGTGAGCGAGACTACGAGTTTTGAGAGTATATACGCCAGGGCTGTATTGCCTCGGGGGCTGTATTGCCTCGCAACATCACAAACACTAGAGAGAAAAATATGAGAGTGAAAGAGTCAAAGAGTCAAAGAGAATATGAGTGGAAGAAAGAGAAAAAAGTTTGTGTGAGTGAGTGAGTTGAGCTCGCGTGCGGTTAAGTGGAGACCCCGAAAGGCCTTTCAGAATATAGCGAGAGTAGGGGAGTGGCCCATTGGAGAAGTATCAGAGTGAAAAGAGACGCGCGTTAGTGGTAGTAGTAGTGGTACTATATATAGTCGCTTCTTTTCTCTTCGTCTTCTTCTTTCTTCTTATTTAGCCTGTCTTTTCTCCTTCCATTCTTACGTGGTAGGCTTTGGACTCTATCCCTTTGCAGCCTCACCCACCTGTCTGCCGGCAATCTTCTAGTAGCCTTGGGCTACCACTTCGCAGCTACCAGGGGCTACTCTTTCGCTACCAACGTCCGGTCTCTTCCTTCTTCTTTCATCCACGACGCGCACCTTCTTTTTCATATATAACAATATATTTTTACTTTCCCCCGTGATTTTGTTTTTGTTTTGTTCTTTTTCTATCCAAGTTTTTTTTTAAACTTTAGAAATTCTGTTTATTTTTTGTGTTTTTACTCCTTCTTTTGGTAAAGATTTTTCAGTGTGCAACCTGCACTTTCATTTATGTGGTCTTCCACGAAACTTTATATTAGATCGTTTTCGACACAGTAAAATTTCCTATACGGCGTTCCATGCTTTTTATTATAGAATGTGTGTCTCAACGACGTTAGAATTTTAGATGATGTGTCTGTGTGTTGGAAATTTTTTTTCTTTCCTTCTTTTATTGCTGTTCGTCTTATTTTTTTCTTTCTACTTTGTTCCTTATGTAGACACCATTCTACGATTGTGTGCAGTCGTGTCTTAATATTGTAACATGACCAAGTTAAGGTATATATTTTTCAAATCCATTTAATTTCAGATGTATCATTTCACTTCCAAATGAATTTTATTTTTTTGGTTCCATATAACTATTTGGTTCTGATAAAAATATGGAGCTTCTAGTGTAATTGTGATCCATCTCATTATACATCTCAATATAAATTTATTTTATATCTCCATTCCGGAATAAATTCCAGTGTAACAAATCAAGAAACTGCAATTTATAAGTCACAATGAATTTCATGGAATAGTTGAACAATTTTTAATTCATCTCATCCTGACTCTCCATTATCACACCCACTATTTTCCACAATATATTCGGCCATACTCGATCAAATAAATAAAAAAAACGTATACTTATATTATTGTTACACTCTCGTAGAGACAGAAGGAATTTATATACACATAACGATCTATATGTTATTATATATCGCTTTTTCTTTCTCTCTCCTGGTCGTTGCATGTTCGGTTTCCTCTTACTCGATCTCTTATCGCCAAGATTCATCTACGTATATATCGGTGCCTTTTGTGGCCTATGCAAATTATCGCTCGTACCCTCCCCATAAATAACGATATTGACTGTTCCAAAGCCATGCACATGCGCTCAGTGGCGCGTTGACGTGTTCTACCTGTTGCACTCTTTATTTCTTTCGTTCTCTCTCTTCATTTCTGTCTCACTCACCCTCTCTATCGTAAACTTATTTTCTTTTCTTTCATGTATAGATATTAAAAATATTTTTCCATTCATTTCCCTTCATTTATTTTCATTCTTCATTCTTATTTTTCCCTTTCTCCGCCTTTTTTTCCCCCATTCTTTTCCATTCAGACGTTAACTCAACTTTATTGAAGGATCTCCCACGCATTCAGAGTTTCATTTCTGAATACATTGCCAGAAGCCATTTACACGTCCTCGCATCTTGAGCGCACAACACTGGCCCATTGTGGCTCCCTTATGGCCCAATCGTTTCGTTTATTCTTACGTATAGTAGCGGTTCAAACACACACGCACTCACATATATATTTTTGTGTATATATATACTGGCCATTTGACAACGATTTACGGCGCGAACTTGCTACTAAATCAATCGAGATTAGCATACGCCGCATTAACCATAACTTACGTCCACAAGAGCAAGAAAGATAGCAAGAAAAAAACAAAAAGAAAGAGAGATACCACTGCGGCTTATGTGTTTTTGTGTGTGCTCCAAGACCTCTGCAGTACTTATTCAAAAAGAGACAAAAACAAAAGAATAAAAGCGACAGAGAGAGGGTGAAAAAAAAAAAAACAATTCGAATATAAAATCAAAAAAAAGGAAGAAAGAGACGTAAAATGAAGTATCAATAATTTCTCACAACTGTCATCGTTTAGGGTGGAGAAACGAAAAAATTAAATGAAAATTGCATCCAAGTTTGAATATGTATACATTATCTTTAGTCAGGTTTAATCAAGATGAAATCTCACGATAGGATATTAATGTTCAAACACATATAAACATATATTCATATTTATATATTTGTGTTTAAGTATACTTGCGGGAGCGCATCAGAATGTTGAGGGAAAAAAAAGTAGATTTTATACATACGATTACCTCCCACCCGCAGTGGGACAGAAACACGACTACAAATGCCACCAACGCCTAATTGGACGGCGAGTAGTGCGTTCTAATTAAGCGCGCGAGGACCCGACTAATTATTGATCGCATCGATGTGCTGTGTTGTGCGTCTGTCGCACGGTGACTATATAATATATACTGCAGCAACAGATTAATCGCAGTTGATGTCCACGGGGTGCCATTTGAGCTACGATCGTATGCTAATTGCATAAGTAGGGCATATGAGTGTGTATCGAACAGAAGCATCATAATAAGTACATTGCAAAGGAAGAAAAAAATCAGAAAGAAATGAAGCACCAAACGGAAATAAAAAAGTAGCCAAATACTTAATAACACTAATTCTTTTCTGCTTTTAATAATAAATATTATAATACATGTGTTTTAATTAATTGATATTATAATATTATATTATGAATCAATTAAATAAAACCGTTGTTCGAAATTTATGCGACTACGCTTACTCACGTAGAGATTTATGTACTGAATATATTTGAACACGAAATAAATTTTGAATCATTAATTATTTGTTTTTCTATTCAAATTGGAGAAGGAGATGATGGTTATTTATGTTTTCAACCATATGTAGGAAACAAAAATGTTGTCAAACAGATGTGAAGAGAAGCCGTGAGGGTGGCTGATATTTTGTAAAATGAATGGTGATATAGCAGTGAAGACGAAGATGATTATGAAAGAAGCAAGAAGAAGACGACGACGACGAGGTTGGTATAAGATACAAGAAGAAAAGGATGTGCGTGCATGCCGCTCACGTAGCGTGCTAGGGATCTTGGCATCATTCTGTAGCTATCTCTGTCTCGTGTACTCCCACTTCAATTCACTATGTCTCCTTCTTTTGCCCGTTGCCAATTCACAACCTCCTCATTCTCTTGATCTCTTGGGCGAGGTTGAAAGAGGAAAAAGGGTATCTCTTCCTCTTTATCAAACTGCTGTAGTTTCTTGTATGTATGCACACATATAAAGAGGGATAAGTTGATATACAAAAGTATCACAGTGTGGAGCAAACTGTGCACCCACCCACGGTACTTACACCTGTGTATGAAAACGTTGGCTTGATCTTGCGCGCGCGCAACAGGTGAGAGCAGCGCACTAAAGCGATGGGAGAAGAAATGAGAGGAAGAAAGAGATGGCAAAGGATATATCTGCAGTTGCGTGAGCGAGTGCGTGCTTGCGTGAGCGCGTGCGTGAGCGAAATATCGAAAGGTTTCTTATTCTTTTTCCCTTTCTCCACTATATACTGCGCATCCAACAACCACCTTCGCCTACCTCATTCATATACTATACCATATATATTCGTCCTTCGAGTCTCGTCGATGCAATTCTGTATATGTACTTGAGTCGCCGGAAGCAAAAGAACACACAGTGGATAACAGCAAGACAGTGCACCGATTAAATGTCTACCATCAGTTTATATATGAGATGAATCATGTCATACTCTCTTATGGCGGTGGATGCGTTTATTCGCCAAACCACAATTGCATTGTCATGAATTTCAAGTTCTGTTTACCAATCTGTCATATGGAGTTTAACATTTTCAATCGAATTAAAAATAATATATTTTTATTCTATGCACAGTAGAAAATTTTCATTGCTTGAGGTATTGTATAATCTCCATGGAGTCTACGCAGCTGCAAAATTTATTTTGATTCGCTGTTGGTATTGTTGTGACAGAGTTGTCCGGAAAAATAAAGCAATTATTGATAAAGAAAAATTTCATAGATCACTATATATAGTGTCCTTAATCCATTATCATATAATGAAACGAATGCAATTTTTTATTTGCCCCGGACGCCACATGGTGTCATTAAAATTAATGAAATTAATGAAAAATAAACTGAGAGACAAGAAAAAATATGGAAAAAATAAATAAATATGTTCCTATATGTATATATTTAACAAGAACATTGACACGACAACAGCTACTGCTACGCACAACAGTGTGTGAGTCTCTTTCGTCTTGTCACGCTGTAAATCCTCGTTAAGGAAACTCGACCCTTTCGATTAATGTTATAGTACTCGTTGCCAATTAATCTGCACTGTCCGTATCAATTATTGGCTCGTTTCTTGCCTATAACTACATAACGTCGTTTGGAAGCGGGAAAATAACGAATAGTCTTGCCTTTCGTTCGCGCGAGTGCCGAGTCAATGAGATTGGGAGTAATATAATGTGGATATAACGAGAAGATATAGAAGAAAATAGCAAAAAATAATAATGAAAACAGATAAATAAATAGAAGGCATATGATCAGATTAAAAAAAAAAAAGTTGATATGTTTGATATCCACGAAGTTCATTTTTACGTATCCTCATCGATATTCCTCTTCATAACCATATGAAAATGCGCAATCGAATAAATCAATGAGGGAGATATGAAGAAAAAAAAATTTTTGACTGTCAAAAGCCATCGGTGTGAATGTTTGCAGTGTGATTCTGAGAACAATTTTGAATGTAAAACTGTTAGAGTGAAATTTCCACAATCAAAAATGAAGACAACAAAGTTGAAGATGGAACCGTTTTTAATACGGTTTGAGATCACATAAATATCTATAGTGGGAGGTTCGTGAATCCCGGAAGAATAGTGTTCCACTTTTTCTCGTTAACTTTCGCTCCCGCGTATCGATGGCAAAGAGTAATATGATCATCCTTGATTCTCTCAAACGAGGTCGTTGCGCGAGAAGCTACAGAAAAAGGGAGTACGCGTGATGGTGTATACAGATATAGAATAGAACCAGTGTATGAAGAAGAATGAGTGGAATCGAGAGAGAAGAATCGAGGTAGGAGCTTGACGATATGAAGAACAAGAATATAAAGAAGAGAAAAAAAAAACGGTGAAAACCCGCCTCCACAAAGATATCGAATTCACGATTGAAGCCTCTCTTTTGATACATCGTTTTCGCCGAGATGAGATTCAAGATATCCCGGGAGGTCTTCAATATTCCCCAAGCCTCATACCCATCAACAAAAAATACTTGCATAAATATGTTTCATGGGGGCTCAATTTTGCCCTCCAATCACCGTCAATATTCTGGCGATACACAAAAGGAAAGAACGAGTTTATATACGACTGATGCCAAATTCGCATCAGTCCCACGCGCATTACTTCTGTATATACATACACAACATTTTATATTTTCTTACAGTCGCAATTGATCTGAGTAGCCGGTGCAGCAGCGTCAAGTGTTACCTTACGTAGCACTCCTACAAGAGAGCAGCTTGCTGTACTTGCGCTCAGTTCCACGAAACAGCGTTAACTCTCTTGATTTCGCTTCTTATTTCTTTCTTTCCATCTTTTTGTATTCACTTGATTCACTCATCGTTTCATTTCTCATCTCTTTTCTTTCCTCTTTCAACTGACGTCGAGAAAAATTACCAGCTACACAATACAAGTACTTCCGGGGGGAAGCTGCGCTGAACAATATATACGTGTATGTGAAGCGTCGTTTACAGCCAACGGCCTTTAGTAGTTGGCTGCCATGAGCATTACAAAAATTGTCATCCATTGTTGTTGACACCAGAAGGGGGTTCTGACTTCGAAGAATGCATGCATCATAAATTGTTATATTTATACAAAGCCATGTGTGTGTCAATATTACTTGTGGTTGGCGTTATATTTTCTGCATGTCTAAGACGAAATTACAATAATTGAGGAATTCAATATCACATGATTTTCAATACGTAGGAATAAGGAAAGAGTGTTGAGAGGAAAAATGAACTTAGATAAAATATCCTCCATGATTTAAATGTATCGAATGCAATTATTTATATTGATGAAGTTGGACGTGGCATTACTGACGAGGAAATCTCACTTGTGATAAAAACGTGTGGTTCATTATGTGTTCATGCGTGCTCTCCACTCTATCACGTTCTGACCTACTCATGTTGAACTATGTCTACAACATCCACATATTCTCACTCGCTTTTGCGAGGAGATGGAGAACAAGAGAGAGAAAAAAAAAGAATATTGTACACTTCCGGGCTGCCCCCATGCATACGACCTTACTCGACCGTGAATTCCATCACGCTGCGGATGTATAGGTATACACATACCAGACATCAAACCACCTGAAACCAGCTTAGAAATAAGTTTATGAACATATAACAGAATGAACATGGAACAGACATTTCCCTTTTAGTAGCCCATTCCAATTAAAATGAACTCTTCGGTCATGCGAAGCTATTGGTATAAATAGTGAAAATTAAATTGATAATCAGAGAATTGTTTTCCCCGAAAAGAAAATAATTCATGAGAATTTTTGTCTAATACTCTAAACTCACCGTGAGTTTAAAAATTGATAAAAAAAGTCAACTGATTTTATTTAAACCATTTTCATGAAAATTGTCATCGATTTTTGTGAATCATTCAAACTGTTTTCGAAAATTTTCGAAACGAAGAGGTTTTACTGTATTAATTTATGCAATAATAATTTAAATTTAGAAAATAGGAAGATGGAATGGAAGACACTTCGAGATTAATATTGTTTTATGTCAATATTCTCGCAAATGTGCGAAGCAGAAGCTAAAGTAAATACAATATTTGAGAGTAGCAAATTTCATTCGATCAAATTGATATTTTTTACTGATTAAATAACGTCTTCTGTTTATTCAAATGATTATTTTGAGATAAGTGCTGAATATTCAAATAGAGATTTATGACATCAATTGATTATCAATTCAAATAAGTTTCATCATTTTCGCATGACTCTTATAAATATTGTCGAATTACAGACATGCCAACCATAACAATTCGAATAAGTGAATAACACCAACATGTGTTTTACTCTTTCGTTTACTCCAAAGCTCAAGCATGATGTTACATATTTATCTTTCATGTTAACACAACGTTTCCGTCAACTTACAAATTGAATGAACGCTAAGTATTAACTACCACTTCGCAGATATCAAACGGAAGATCAAATCGTCTGTAAAGATAATGGAATTCAAGGTCGCCCGAGAATGATCAAATTTCTATCTAATCGTTCGAATAATTTTCAATTATAGTAATATTAAAGCATAATCCGGAGCATTGATCTCTATCTATATTTCAAGACCACTTATACTTCGACGAAATAATTCTCCAGTATTTGATAATGTTGACATAAAAATTTCAAAAATATCAGAAAAATGAAAAAACAAATCTGAAACATAATTTTTGTACATGTTGGCAGCACTTTCTTTCATATCTTTTCCCCCCTGTAACCTCTCGCATACATTAATAAACTACATTCTCTAATTTGTTTGCCCACTTTATATGAACAAGTGTCACTCTTCCGATAGGCCGAATAAATATAGTATAGATAATTACATTTTCGCCAGAGGAATCACACGGCGACGATAATGGTAGATCGGGACAACGGTATTCAAGATAGTCGATCGTATAAATGCGCCATCTTCACAGCAAAGTCCTCGAGCGTAAAAAGCGAAATGCCATGAGAAAGAAAAGAGGAAACGAGACAGAAAGAGAGAGGGAGAAAGAGAGGAAGAGAGTAGAGTAGAGGGGGGCAAGAGAGTGGACTTTTTACGATGATGGATCGGCGCCCAAAGCGAGCTCAACATTCCCTATCTTTCTCTTTTCACTTCGTTTCTTCATCGTATTCCTTTTAAATATATACGCATGTATTTTTTCCTGTTTCTTCTTATTTTCTTCATCATCATCTCCCGGTTCTGCTTCTTTTAACGTCCCATTTTCGTGGTGGACGGTGGTGCACGCGCGTCCTCTGGGTGCACATAAATTAGCAGAAACCTCCATAAATCTAGGTGGGAGTCGAGAGAGCGACGGCGGAGAGACACCAAGGGGTATCCGTTTCAACGCTTCAACTATATATAATACCTTTACAAATTCTTATATCCCTTCTCTCGCTCACTCTTTCGCCTCTGGGGTATACTTATATATGTACATAGTATATACCTATATCTAACTATACGTGTATAACCCCATAGCAATCGTGGATGCCGTACACTTTGTCGCGGTCGCATACGCAGAATAACTTTCACGAAGTATTTCATGATCTAATTGCTTCGTGAGTATATAGCGAGAAAGAGAAGCGGCAGTTGATCAGTGCCAATCATGATGGAGACAAATTTGCTGCTGGTATTAGTGATCGCTGGTAACGTGAAAGACCAACGATACATATATATATATATATATATGTCGATGAAGAGGCAAATGAAAAAGAAAAAGGAGGAATTGCGTGCGATGGAAAAAATTAATGAAATAATATCAATGCGGAACGCGTGCGCGTGGCCTGGATACCACGAAAAATTCGTTACATTCATCCCAATCCATTTTGTCCACTCTTCTTCAATATTTGTATTCATTCATTTATTTTATTTTTATTATTCATCCTTTCATTTGTCGTTTTATTTATTCATTTATTTGTTTTGTTCTTTTTTACCTCCAAACTCCCAAAAATACTTCCAATTAGTCGTTAAAGATTTTTAATTAAAATAAAATATCGATTGGAATTAATCAACGTGAGTCACTTACATTCAATTTAAAATTTCACATTAATTAAATATTGAGACACAGTATCGTCGAAAATTTTTTATCCATTCATTTATTTATTTATTTGTGATCTTGTTGGAGGTTTTCAAGTGAAAACATTTTTCAAGTGATGATGGAGAGGTGTCAATATACCATGTACCGTAAACGAGTATAAAACATTTTACACTCACATCCACAATACATATGTATATATTCATGTACACACATATATCATTATTATATGCATTTTGTGATCTCGTGAGTGTCCCTCACATCCATTCCAATAACTATCTCTCTGCATTAAACATAAACTTGGAGTTAAAGCGCGGGGGTAAAAAAACCAGTCTCATTTTCCACGCGCAGTTCAATGTGACGCCCGTTTACGGCACATCCACTCGCCTAACTCCTTCTGTTTTCTTTCTCCCCACTACCCTTCAATCCTTTTACCTTTTCTCATATCTTCGTCTCCTTCATGTTCTTCTCCTGTTCCTTGCGGCATGCGCGACGTTCGCTTTTATATCACCCGCATTATAAACAGGACGGACGTAATAAATCGACCCTCGGCTAATTCGTGACTCGCGCCTCATCTTTTCTTCGATCTTTCTCTCTCCAAAATGATTGCCCTCTCTCACTTCTTTTTTTATTTCTCCTCCTTCTCGCCCTTTACCCTTCAACGATGGATAACGGTCGCTGCTCAAGTCGATATGTATCGCAATTCCCTATACGCAATACACTCGAAATTCAAACCAACGAACAGATATCACGCGATACACGAATCGAGGACGTGGGTTGTGCGCAGTACATTTGTTCAAGAATTTTTATTACATAGCACAATATATATTTGATTCCGACAAAGTCTGTGAATCTGTGTCACTTCTGAACAAACGATTAAAATGCGTATATTTTTTATATTGCCGAATTTTCACTTAAACTCATCTCTCTTCGACTTCCTTGAATTTTCTAATGTAATAATTTCATATATCTATATGAAGAGGAAAAAATTGGTGTAATGTCTTTTTAATGTTTTATCCCTTGGCATTATAATGGCCTTGAACTGCGAACGAAAATATAATAACAGAAAAAAATATATAAATGTGAATAAAAATATATCAAGTGATACGAAGACTCGGTGATCCTTATAATTCGTCGAGTTGAAATGGCATATCACTCGTGGTCGTTAAAAAGTATATATATATATATATATATATATACATGTATATATTCTAAATCCACAACGACATTTCATCGTCGTGTATAATGTATTTAGTTATAGTATATAGTAGCCGCTCGTACTAACAGTAGAATTACGATCTAGCTGTGGGGCAAATGGCTAGCTTGAATTACGCGTAATTATCAAAGGTAAATGTGTATATGTCTATTATATATACATATATATATATATATATTGGCTCAATCATGTTCTATAGACGTTGAGTTTAATGCCTTTTCTTCTATATAATATACATTTACATGTATAAATGTATCCTCAAGGGGGTTGAACCTGATGGTATGTCTCCATGTATACACAAACTCGTGCAAACAAGTATTAGCTGTTGATATTAACTTGAAATATTGCGATAGTTGGCCGTCACGTTGCACCATGTAAGGACAGTCGAAAAAAAATCTTTTATAGCAACTCTGCGTACGGTTTAAATAAATGCTATACAAGTGGTTAGAGTCAAGTCTATTAGTGGAATGAGTACGTGTGGGTGTCAGACAAAGTGGAATTACCACGATTGGAGAGATTGGAGCAATTGATGAGAAGGAGAAATTAATAGAAAAATGTGAATGGATAGAGTGATGTAGAATTTAACATTGACAGTAATAAAAAACAAAAAAAATAATGAATGAATGAATAAATGTGTTACAGGTATACATCTATATATATATATATATGTGGTTGAGTGGATTATTGCGAGTGTATATACATACAAACACATTTAGTAAAAATACTCTTGGACGTCTGAGAGCACTCGAGGCGAGGCAAATGCGTGCAGTAGCAATATTGCTCAACGCCTTCAGCCACAAATAATAATAATCGTGATAATAATAAAATTAATAATACTGATTACAATAAAAATAAATGATTAATTAACCATTTCGCGTCTTGAGATGGCATAAAGTAGATTAATGAAATGCAATTTTGACTTACATACCCGATTGAAGAAAGAGAGGATAAATATGAAATTAATAAACTGCTTTTCTTGAGAGAAGAGAAAATAGAGAAATACGAAAGAAATTGTTGATAATTTTTATGTTTTTTTTTTTTTCAAAAATGAATTTATATAATCAACTAATTAAAACTTATGATGTATTATTGGATAAAGAGTAGATAGAAGATGAGGAAAATCAATTTACAAATTCAATTCATATGTATATATATGTGTGTATACACTCATTTCATATCACTGCAAATAGTTTTTGCAATTGGTTACGATTCAATGCTCATTATTATCGCTGACTGCAATTACATCCTGGCACTAATCAGATTTCACGATTAGATTGACTTCACTCTCAGTGGCAATCTTTTACTCGTGAGATTAATCTGATTGAATCCCTCTTACTCTCTTGCAATCTTTCTTTTCATTTATTATCTTCCGCAAAAATAAAAAAAATATTATGCCAAAGTGAAGGATACAACTAGGATATTAAAAGAAGCTCTGAAAAAAATGAATAACTGAATAAAGAGCAACGATGATGAATAAAAGATTGAATGGAAAATAATAACAAAGAAGGAGGAAAAGAGAGCAAGGGCGTGGGCGCGAAATAACAAATTATTGTACAGAGTTGTAATCAAGTAATTGCGACGAGTGTAATGGAGTCGAGCCGCATTATTCATTCGATTATCACGCAGCAACAATCTAATACACCTCATATTTTTTTTTATGTTAAAAAAATGACGATGGATTATTATTTCCGTGCGAGAAAGGCGAGGATGAATACATATACGCCAATTGTTTGCAATAATACTCGGGGTCTCTTGTGTCATGTCACACAAATTGTCTAATGGCTGATATTAGCACGCGACGATATATAGAGATGATTTTAGCATACAAAGACAATGGGTTATGAAGGTACAGTGCGTATATGCCTTTAAGGTCGTTCACTTTGAAATGTTGTGTATTAACGACATCGCGATTTCCAAAGTGTGAACCCTCACTGAGGTTGTAGCTATTGAGCGTTTAAGTTAATTATCAATTATATAAATACAATTGTGACAATCCCAAAAAACAAAAGTATGTAAATAAAATAGATTATTTTTCCGACCCAAATATCGACCAATAGAATTGCACCATTCGACGTCACGTGGTACAACCTACATGGTATTATACTGATAATTTTTTGATTAT